>JANIJG010010490.1:52483-74068 GCA_024611175.1 Megaceryle torquata
AGCGAACAAGTGATGCGTTCGGGCGCCCACAGACGCCCTGCTGTTTGTTGACGTCCATAATAAACTGGGGGTTTTTTTATGTTATTTTTTAAAAAAAAAAAAAAAAAAAAAAAAAAAAAAAAGCAAGCCCTATGCTTATTCTCTCCAGCTATTTGTCCAGGTGAGGATGGGTTTTCTCAGTCCTGCCAGAGATATTTAACATCTCTAAAGCAAACAATGCAGATCTTTTCCACACTCTTTCCATCTATTTGCTTCAGCAAGCTAGCTGAGCAGCCCAAACCAGAGCAGTCCTGCAGGAAAGATGTATCTGTTCTGAAAAGACTGCAAAAATAAAAACTAAATACATTTTTCTGTTCCAGTGAATTAAGTAAGCACATCTTCATTCATATACTTCTGCAACTAGCTTTTAACAAAGCTGAAGCATTACTACCTTTTCTGTTTATTATTTTGTAGTTGTTCCTTTCAAAAGAGTAGGTTAAAAAACCCAAGAAAACAAACAGGGCTCTTAACAGGCATTATGATTTCAAGAGAGGGGAAGGATATTTCACTGTCTTTTCCACAATGCCCCATGTTGGAGAGATTAAAATACAAATGACACAATATAAATCTTAACAAATGAATAAAATAAGAACAAGGGCAACTGCAGGCTCGATCTGCACAACAAAACCCTCCCTCCCGAGCCACAGCGCACGGACACTGGTTTGACAAGTAGGTCATGGTGCAGCACTGCAAAAGGCTGAGCCAGAACATCCCCAAAGGGCCTGTTGGGGGGGCTCCACTCAAGATTTAATTGCAAAAGCAGACAGAGCCTGTTAGTATGGGCACAAAAGGCAGAGAAAAAGTTGTCTATCAACTCAAAACTTGTTTTGAAGCATCCTGTGATTACCCCCCATCTCAGCATCTTCCAAACAGTTCTGTTCAGTCCCCAGTCCCAGCATTCCAGCCACAGACTCCAGGACTCTGTGGTTCAGCCTAGCCTGCTTTAATTTGGCTAAATCTAAGATGAGGAAAAAAAGTATTTGAAGGGTAAAGCCACTGGAAAAATGTCCGCAAGTTGTTGGGTTTTTCTTGGTTTTGTTTGTTTGTTTTGTGGGTTTTATTGTTTTTTTTTTGTGGGGGTTTTTTTGTTTGTTTGGTTTTTTGTTTGTTTGTTTTTTGTTTTGTTGTTGTTTTGGGGGTTTGATTGTTTGTTTGGTTTGGGGTTTTTTCTGGATTTTCTTACCAGGAGGAAATGGGGGTCACCTGGCTTCTCTTCTTTAAGAAAGCTTTCAAAGGAACATCTGAAAAATCAGACCCAAACGATTTCAAGTTTTATTTCAGTCTAATCCTAACATTTTCCCCTGAACACTGACAACAGCCTCTCAGTTCTTACTTTACTTTTCCATAGCAAACTTGACTAAGTTTTCACTGAGTTCCTGGAGGTGAAAAGAAGATAAAAACCCTCTGATGCAGCTTTTCATGGAAAATTGAGAACCATAAATGCATAAACCAATGAGGGTAAGCAGTACACGGGCTATTTCCTAACACAGCACTGGAGAAGGGTCCCCTCGCTCTCACCCAGCCCTGCTACAGCTCATTAAAATGCTTCTCTGGGAGACTGCATTTCAGAGAAGCCTTTGTGAATTTTTAATGCTGTGTGCTACTTAGCTTTTGCTGAATCCACACTTTCTCCACACCATCCTCTGCAGCTATGCGACCTGCAGCAGCACGTAGCCTTTCCAGCATAACCGATAACCTGGGATCAGCCGGATCCCAAGGGGACAGCTCACGGGCAGTGGGGGGAGGCGATGCCAGACCCTGCCGCAGACCTCTGTGATGCAAAACTCCCTCAGCCACCATCCAGGTTTAACCCAGATTCACGTGATGTACCCATGAGAACACACAGCAGCACTGCTCATGTCAGCATGTCCAAACCCACCAGCACAACACTGTTCGCAGCCTCTGCACTCAGAACTGCTGCTCTCTTCTCTTTTAGGTCTTAAGAGGCATGGAAGTGATGGCTAGAGAGCAGACAGGGAAGTTATGGAGAGCAGCATGAGCAATGAGCTAGTAATCATAGAATTGTCAGGGTTGGAAGAGACCTTAAAGATCATCTAGTTCCAACCCCACTGCCATGGGCAGGGACACCTCCTACTAGATCAGGAAACCAATGAACAAGGACAAAAAAGGGAACATGAGCCATGAAAGTCAAGATACACACCTTGCTTGACATAGGGTGCAGCAGGAACCACCTTATGCTTTCAGCAGAACTGAATTAACCCAGGAGAGCAGCAGCAGTGAGAACCCTCCAGCACTTATAGTGATGCTCAAGAGTTTACAAGAGCAAACACACTCATCTGAGATTTCTCCTCCTCCCCCGAGCTCTGGTAACAAAATAATTGGAACCCTGTGATAGTTTGAAAAACAAACAAAAAAACTACCACCACCAAATCCCAACAGCATACAGATTTCACACAAGTGCCATCCCAGGAAACATTATACAGGCTACCCATAGGAAATGCAGATTGCTGACATTTTTTTCCCCAGAGGTGGGGAGCCCTGAGAGCACAGCCCTACTCTGGTCTGGACTTGCAACAGAAGTAAAGATAATCCAGAAACCAAGAAAGAAAAGAACATGGATCACTCTGCTCATGGAGATTTCACTGGGGGTTGCCTGGCTTGGTGATAGAAACACTTAAGGGAACACTTCTGTGAAATACATAACATTACAAGCTTTAGCTAATGGAAAAGAAAATGTTAGATTTAGCCCTCAGTTATGTCCCTGTGATGTCTGATCAAACCCTTCTGGCATGGAAGAGGTGATTTATTAGCAGAGATTGGACCCATCTGAAGCAGTAAGCAACCTGGTACAGAAGAAGCCTCATCTAAGAGCTTCATCAAAGGAGGAGTTTGCAGAGATGTTTTCTGTCTCCCAGCACTGATAGCTCATGTCACTCCCAAACCCGTCATGGAAAAGCTTTTCGGAAAGCAGACAAATGTTGTTGAAGCTTTGGGGGAGCACAGCTCTCTCTGAGCTCTCCTTTGCCTGCCGGAACCCCACTCAGTCTACCCTCATTTCCAAACTATGAGCACGGGCTGGATTTCTAGACCAGTTCAGTGCACAAAGCTATGGGTGAAATTAACAGGATTTCTGAGCCAGCCCCTGCCCTTATGGTCCTGTTTGACTCATTGTACGTACGTGAGCTTGAAATGTTTTTATCTGATTTACATACAAAAAGAAGGACATGGGAATAATCTAGGATATAGGAAACAAAACAGTCTTTACAAAACCATGGGTGTTCAGAGCGTCATGGTGCTGGTCAGAACTGCTGCAAAGCCTCAAGCAGGAGGTAACACTGGCCAAGCACTGCCAGCTTTCACAGAATCGCAGAATTTCTGAGGCTGAAATAGACCTCTAAGGTCATCAAGTCCAGCCTATGACCCAACACCATGACATCAGCTTTGTCCCAACAAATCCTGCAGAGCATCTCTGAGGGCGATCTGTGATGTAATTTCCCTTCCAGGAAACCTTACCAAACCTCCCAGCAAAGAGCGAGGTCTGGCCAAGGAAGACCAAGGTGCTTCAGGGTTTGGTGACATGCATTTATAGGAAACCTCTGACTGAGGGCTCAGATGACACTTGCTATGGGAGTTGTTAACACAATGTTTGCTGTTTTCTGCTATTTCCACCCTAACTAAAGAGAAGCTAACTCCAAACCTCATCTGTCTCTCATGGACCACGTTGACGTGCTTTTGCAGAGTGAAAGGTACTCGCAGATAATCAGCTTGGTGGTTTCCTATCTGCCAAAGTCCTGTGGGATGTTTGTGCTGCAGAACAACTTGGCTGCTTATCCTGGTTTTGGCTGGGATAGAGTTAATGTACTTTCTGGTGGCTGGTGCTGTGGTTTGAATATAGGATGAGAAGAACAAAACACTGATGATTTAGTTGGGGCTGAGCAGGCTTACACTAAGTCAAGGACTTCTCATGCTGCCCAGCCAGCAGAGACTGGGGGGGACATGAGGAACTGGGAGGGGACATAGCCAGGATAGCTGACCCCAACTGGCCAAAGGAGTATTCCGGACCTTATGATGTCATGCCCAGTAGATAAACTGGGGAGAGTTGGCCAGGGGACACCATGAAATAGGCTGGACATTGTCAGGGGGTGGTGAGCAATTGTCTGTGCAACATTTGTTTTATATATTCTATTATTTTCCCTTCCTATTCTGTCCTATTAAACTATCTTTATCTCAGCCCATGAGTTTTACTTTTTTTCCTCCCCCAATTCTCCATCCCATGGTGGGGGGGGGGACAGAGGAGAGTAAGCAGCTGCTTGGTTGCTCACTGAGGTTAAACTGCAACATTCCTACCACAAGATCAGCCCTATGAATCTGCACAGAGTGCTGCAATAGCAGTGCTATGAAAAAATATTTAATTCTCATTCTTGTTTTATAAAAGGATCAAAATGTTCAGCATATTGGTAATTCAAAGGTTCATCAGTCCCAACATCAAAGAAAAATATATTGTAGGCTTTAAAACCTGCATATTAAAATTGTAGAAGACAGGAGGTAAAAGGGAAGAAAACCCACCCCAATTTGTGCTACACTGCAATGGCTTGGTCTTGTTCTGTAGTGATTTATGAATATAAGAAAACAGCTTTCTTTTATGTTGCCTTGGTTATTCAGTCTCTCACTGTATGAATACATTTTCTCAGTTCAGGTGGGGTTCTCAGAAAAAGCACACAAGGAGGAAGTGAGCAGCTCCTGCGACCCACACTTTAAGGTTCTTGATATTAAAAAAAAAAAAAAATCTGATCTATTTGCCCAGCTACTCCTTTCTCTGGCTGTAGCCAGCCCCCAGCTGGGTTTTGCATTGAAGAGCCCAAGCCTTCAGCCATGGGAGGCTGAGGAGGGCTCAACCCACTGGGATGAGGCAGAGTGTATCTCTGCTGTTAACTGCTGCCTTGGTCTGCAGGGAGGCCCAACCTGCCAATAGACACCTTCTGCTTCCATCTCCTCTACCCATAGCCACCCCCTAACTCCCATTAGGTCTCTCTTGACCCATTTCCCCCTTATTTTATTAGCTGTCAGAGGGAGGAGAAAAAGGAAAAATATCAGGTATCCTCCCTAATTTGGGTATCGCAAACCTTTTCAGGAAACATCTACAGAAGTTGTCTCCCCAGACAATTAGGCAACACCACACCCTGATGTGAAGGACATAAAAAGTCCATAATCACAGTCTCTGATGGCATTTGACAGGAAACACCCTCTCCCTGGCTGCTGACCTTGAAAATGTCAGGCTCCTGATTTAGAAAGGAACAATCTGTTTGAAAAAGTTTTAAGGGTCTGTGTCCTGGCTCAAGTCATATTTGCAGATGATGCCTTGCAAGAACATCCCTCACTGCTCAGTTTTCCTTTCCCCATTCTCTCTCCTGGACCTCCACATTTATCACCTTGTCTGCTAACAGTGTTCTTGTTATAGTAGGCTTTCATATTTCTTACCATGTACAGTCCCACTTTTATAACTCCAGTTTAGACTGGACCTGAGGAACAATTTCTTCCCCTTGAGGGTTGTCAAGGGCTGTCCCAGGCTGCCCAGGGCAGTGGTGGAGTCCCCATGATCCCTGGAGGGGTTTCAGAGCCGTGGAGATGTGGTGCTGAGGGACATGGTTTAGTGGTTACCTGGCAGTGCTGGGGTAATGACTGAACTTGATCTTAAAGGACATTTCCAACCAGAACGATTCTATGATTCTATGCTATGAGGCCATTTCCCCCTCTCTTTTCCAACTTATAAATTCCTTTTGCAAGATCTAAACTCTGCTCTTTTCCAACAGCCAGATTACAGGATGCAGGGGAGAAGAAACAAGTCTAGTTCCTTTCTTTGAAAAGTACAAATATTTCATTTTGTTTTTACAGTCTTTAGGTACTATCATTGGAACTGGGTTTTTTCTACACATGCCAAGTGTATTAATTGATACCACTATCACTCCAGCTACAGAAGTAAGAGACATTTTGCAGGGGGCTGTGTTTGCATGTAACCAAGGCCTGAACTCCACAAAGCCCAGGGACAGACTCACATCCCCCATCACTTACTCCTGGTCTCCAGTTTGAAATCCAGACAGGCAAGTTGTGCCTTCCCATCATACAGCTTTCCCAGGCATAAACATTTCAAATTCATGCCTGGTCCCTTCAGTCTCCTCCATCCTTATCCCACCCCAGAGGGAAGTCACAGGAGTTGGCAAGTGTCACACATTTGCTCTCGCAGACGGTGCTGGTGTGGAGGGAGGGAGTTGGCAGTGTGCGGCCACAGCAGGTCTGCAGCTGGTGCCTGCTGCCAGGAGAGTGGGTTGTCCCATTTGTCTCCTGCAGAGCCAAAATTATTCCTAATAGACCACAGAGGGATTAACAAACCACTACGTGGCATGAGATATTCACTCCTAACAAGTGTGTCTGTTACAGAATAAGGAAGCAAAAAGCATATTATACTGTGAGGAGCCTATAAATGTATATACATTGGCTTGGGTCAATCTTGAACTATTTGCCATATTAATTCAACCTTCTTTAGAAACTGGGGAGGGAGGTGTAAGGAAACAACACAAGAAACTGATGGTATTATAAGGGCAAGGAAGGAAAAACAACCTTGCTTAACAGCATAGCATGTTTGAAAGCCAGCAAACTAGCCAGCTAGAAAAATAACATCTCCCTGATGAATAGAAAAACCTTTGGAAAGGAAAATAAGTCTCAGTGTACTTACTTTTATTAGCAGACCAGATGCAAACCTGAGTTTCAGTGCCTGCACAGCAGAGCAATACGTAACTGAACTGGTATGCACCTGAATAATACACAAGCTCTGCGGGTTCCTGGAGTCAATTATTTTGGCTTAAGGAAAAGAAATTCTATGTTTACAGGCCAAGTACCAGAAGCATCTGAAAGTCACCTGCTCTGAGCACTATTGACAGTAGCACCTCAAAATCTGGCCTCTTTCACAGACAGAGGTTAGGAAGTGGTGAGTTACAAGAGGGCTGAAAGCGTTTGCACCTGCCCTCTGTCCTGCTAGGTGCTTCAGTACCAGTATCTAATTAAGGCAGAAATTTAGCAGCATGAACCAATCTCAGATGCAAATGCAAAGCCCAGGCTGACTCATTTCTTGAGCCCGAGCCCACCATGTACCAGCCCTTCAATGCTGAGCAGCAGTGAGAGCGCAGACAGAGCATCTCCCCTCGCAGCTGAGCTCTGGCTGGGACTTGACCGACACACAGACAGGTTTCCTGCCCTGCACTGAGGCTGCAGCAGGGACACAGAAAAATAATTTCCTCTCTAAAAATACTTTTAAATTATTTCCACCTGCAAAACTGTCTGGAAGCACTGCAGGCTTTTTCCAGAGCTGCACGCTAACTTCCCACGGTGCAGACAACCAAGCACAAAATCAAAGATGCTCGGGCTCCTGCTTTTCATGTCCATGAACATCCATTTTCACTCTTTAGAAACATCATAAAAATAGTTGTTCCTGTCCCCCAGATTGTCCTTGCTGGGAATGACAGATCTGGATGTATCATTGGTTTAGCTTCAGACATTTCTTTCCCCACTGCAAGTCAATAAGATACTTACTTGCTTCTCTCCAATGTATATTATGTGGTAACCTGTGGGTTTTAGAAGAGTGAAAAGGTAATAGAAAGAAACAGATACACATGATCTATCATCATGCCTGGCCAATTGCCTGAGCACAGGCTGCCAGAACATATTTTCTCACAATTGTCTGGCAAAAATTGCTAGTGAATTACAAGGTTTACTTGCAAGCAGTGTATTTGTTCTGGATTCAATTTTTGCCTTATTTAATTTTACCAGCTATAATAAACCACCTTCAATAAATACAGCTGATCTGCAGGAGATACCTAATTAAAAGTAATGCCAGAGCCCAGTGCTGCCCCTCTGCTGGGAGCAGAGGCTGGCATGAAAGCACTGAGCAGAAGACAAAAGTAATCATTGTCTTCCACGCAGGGTCTGCTCCACAGCCCCTGAAGGAACTGGTCACCTCCACCCGGGCGTGTATTGACACAGCCACGCTGCACCTTGTCACTCATTCACAATACACCAAGAGCACACACAAACCGCAACAGTGACACAGTTTAAAACAAGTTAAAAAGTCCAGGCTGGAACATCTCTCTCTTCCAAAGCCACATCATGCCTAAGTGCTTCCAAGAGAAGTTCACTGAACACTAACGAGAAGCTTTACATAAAGTCATCCCATAACCACCCTGTGCCTTTGAAGACAGTTTGAGAAATATCTGTAGTGGTGATATGCTCCCACCAAGGGGCAGGACAAAATCAAGCCTTTTCTATGCTCAGTTATGGCAAAGGGGCTCAGATTTTGCAAGGAAAATTTCAGGGCAGTAAAATGTAGAGTAGTGCACCAGCTCTGGTGCCTGGTGAGGTCCTTGCTGTATGAGATCCCCCTGTCAAAGGATGCATATAGGCAGCAAGAATGGTAACACAGAGCAGGGAGGAGCAGCAAAGATCCTTCAGACTAATACCTAGAAGTGAAACTAGCTATCATGAGGATTTAAGAGCCTCAAAGTAGAGGCACACCTCTCTGATGCACAGCAAACTCTTTGTCCTGCATGAGAGATTAGTGCACTGCCTGCCAAAGGAGAGCTACAAGGCAGTCAGACCCCCATGCTTTGTAGGATTCAATTCTCAACACTGAAAAGGCAAATGTCTACCCTGGGAGCTTGTCCCTGCATCCAAGCCATGCCCCATGGTCACTGCTACACATCAGCTGAGTCCCCAAAGCCTGCAGACAGCTGCACACATTTCATCTGCCAGACTAATACAGCCAGCCAAGTTGCAAAAGTCCTTTCCAAGCACTTCAAAATTTAATCTCTGTCAAAAAAACAACATGAAGAAATTAGCAGGAAGAATATTGATTTGCTGGATCTACTTTGAAGAGCTTCCCAAATACAGCAACGTGAGATATTAATGAGACAGACCAAAAGGCACCCCAGGTGTTAAGCCCTCAATGTCCATCAGTTCCCTGGTCTGTTGTTAGATCCAGAGCCTTCCCTTTGCCTTGTGCTGCCATTTTCACACAGGAAAGACCTTCCTATAAATAGCGTCCACCCCAGAAATGGGAGCATGACTTAGGTGGGAGAAGCTCCCTCCTCCCCCTCAAACCTGCATTATTTGTGCTCCCATCCGCAGGTATTGGGTGCACCTGGTGCAGCCAAACCTCAGCAAACCCCTAAAGCCCTCATGGCTGTCACCTCTTGAGGACATTCTGCCAGTTTGGCTTTCTCTGACCTGCTGATGGTTGTTACCCACTAACACAAGCACTGCGAGTGAGCCAGACTACAGGGACATTCTCAGTACCTGACCTGTACAAGGAGCCTGGAGTCGGTTTGGGGCTTGTGTCATGAACTCAAAGGGAGACACGTTACACTGGTTTTACACAAAGACTGACCCAACAGCAAGGAAAATGTATAACTTTTCAACCGAAATGGCCTTCAAGACAAATACAGCAGTAGCTCTCCAGGCCAGCCGGTAGCATCAACCAACCTCCATGCTCCAGAAAAGGCAGGGCAAGAGCCACCATTTCTAAGGCACTACCAATAAAGCTCACAGTTTTTGGCCAAGAATGACAAATAGCTCCGTAAATGTTTCACAGTGCCCTTTGCTAGCTGTCATCATGTCCCATATACACATTTGCTGTGCAGCTACCAGATAATCTTTCAACTTTGGCTCCAGCAAGAAATATCTTTAAAAATCCTTTTGGCTAATTGAGCAGCTTTTCAAAGTTTCCTTTGGAGTCCACAATCCCTTATTCCCACTTTCCACAACTTGTGACAAGGCCATTAAATCTGTTACAATAACACATCCCATTTGCTTCTGTCCAGCCTGAAGTCTTTAATGAGGCTTGCAGAAGAAATGCTGCTTCTCCCAGCCCACAGAGAAAAGAAGAAAATAAACCCCATCTTCTTTGGGTTACATTGTATGTCAAACCTTAATTGGTGCACTTCAAAGCAAAGCGGGAGTGTTTGGAAGCACTGCCCTCCAGATCAAACATTCAGACTCGAATTGCCAGGCTGTAGCAGTAACCTGCTCAATGTCCCCTCCCCACATCTCTCAGGGACACCAGTGTGCCACTATTTGTCCCCGACTCTGTGTTAAAGGAATTGAAAGAAGGAGCCAAGCGAGAGAGCAGAAATAGCAGGAAAAGAACATTGCCTAGAGAAACATTCAGGCTCCACCACAGAGACACACACACACACACACAAACAAATCCCACCTCAGAAGCGAACACAGCTACACTGAACCATTTCCCAGTGCAACACAATTGCATTAATTAGGCAGAGCCCAAACATGGACACCTCTTTGCTCTGGCAGATCAACATTTGCTAAGCACAGGGAGCAGCATTTCCTGAGAGAAAGAAGTTTGATGAACTACAGGAGGATGTCCACAGACAAGCAGGTCTCGGACTACCCTGAATCTCTAACGGTGATAAACACAGGCAGCCAGAAGACTTGACTGGTGGGTCAGGCTGGAAGTGCAGACATGGGGCATACTGGTAGGTGGTTTCCAATCCAAAAGCTGTCATCTAGTCTGCTCCTCCACATCTGACCCCTCCAAGCGAGGTCTAGCAGAAAGCAGAGGTCAGCAGTGGCCCAAGGGCTGGTACTTCTGCCCAGACAGCACCTGTAGGAAGATGACCCTTCAGGTCAATATCATCTGAGTTTTTGAAGAACTGAGGTACAGTCTAATAAGAAAGCATGTAGGTGTGAAAGACCATGTGTTTATGTATCTGACTGTATTTGAGGTTCAGATCTATTTATCATCAACACAGAAATGTCAGGAAGCCTGGAAGGTTACAACAGTTACTGACTTCTACCATGGTTTCACTCAGCAGCTGAATTTTTGAGAGAGAGTGGAGAGAAAGGCTGGGCAGCCTCGAGAAGGGAAGTTGCTGAGCAGAGAAGGCAGCAAGGAGCTGCCAGCACAGTCCTGGGGTAGAACCACATGCAAATATGCTTCATGATCACAAGGCAGCAAGTTGGAAAGCACATCTGAAGAAGGTGAATTTTGCAGAGTGATGAGCCATAAATTGATGCTGTGCAGAAATAGGCAGGATATGGACATTTATGTTGTGGAAATTAAAGCTCATTTGCTGACCACATCATTGGCTTGAATTCATGGGGGAGTTTCTGGGCTGAATTCAAGCCCCCAGCTCAGAACTTCTCTGGTTTAGGACTGAGAAGGTGAATCAGGGATAGGCCCAGATTAAAGCCAGATTGCTGCATAACTGTCAACCTGTGGCACATGAGGATACGGTGGTTAATGAAGTCCTAATCCTAGGCACACAATGCAAAGTCTACTTTGCAGAATTAAGGTGGTCCATCCTCAAAAGTATAAAAACACCCCTTGATTTTAACATGCATTTCCTAACAAGAGGTGACATGAAAAGAAAAATGGTCCTAAAAAACCATCAGCTCTTCACTTGTGCTTCACACAGTGTGCACCAGATACTTCATTTCTTTGTTGAAGGGAAAAAGCAGCCCTGACAGGGCACCAGCAGCTGACAAGTGCCCTTTCAAGCAAGTCAGTGATGAAAGTTCATAGAGCTAAAGGGTGGACAGAAGTGCTGGACACGTCTATTGGCAGACTGTAGAGCATGGCCAGCAACCACCTTTCACAATTTCTACATTATCTCAAAATTCATCATCTGGTTGATAGGTTTGTTTATTATTTTGGTAACAGCATGTCCCAATTTAAGCAGATGTCATCTCTTCAAAACCACGTGCTGTGAACTTTGAAAGGACTTGGAAGGGTAGCTGAATATACAATAAAGAGAGACAGGAAATTATACAGGAGTCCAAATAACTGAAAAACTTCTCTGGCTAACTAAAGGTCATTACACACTTTCCAAGGTGCTTTTTGGTAGTCTAAGATTTCATGTGACAATCTAAATGCAATTTTTTATTTTATTTTTTTTTTTCCTTAAAAAGATAAATATATTTAGACTGGGTGTGTGGTCATGGAAGAACCTACCAGATATATCAGTAGTTAGTAAACCTGATTCATCACTGCATTTTTCCATTTTTCTGTGGGCAGCTGCTAATACTGCTTTTGTTATGCAAGAAAATTAAATATTCTCTCTTAGAACTAATGATTTCATTTGGACACAGCAGCAAGATACAAATAGCTCAAGGTTTTCCCTGTATGTGAGGAGCAGTAGCCACGCAGAATGGAATTACCCAAGTCTGGAAGATAAGTGGGTTTGATGAGTGGTAGCCCATTATGGCAGGGACTGCAAGGCTCCCAGGATCTCCTACTAAAAGCATAATTTCAAAAGTGGTGCTGAGTTGTAGCTGTGAAAAGAAGAGTTGTACATGCAACAGGAGGTTTATTAGGTGTTTGGGGTCTTTTCATTCTGAGATATGTACATATATATGAAGGTATCATAGCCCTAACCTGTCATCTTTTTAAGGTCTGATAAAAGAACCCAAAGCTATGATATCTTCATTTTTCTCCCCTTATGCCTCGAGTGCCATATTACTGAAGTCCCAGCTATCCTGTTGCAAGTGTATCTTCCCATAGGGCCTCAAAGGGGAAAGGGGGAAGATAAGTACTTTGAGTCTTAAAATCTCCTTGTGGACAATTACCATGCTAAATTCCAATCAAGTAGTTTTCTAACAATTTTTCAGTAAATTAACAAGGTTATTAATAATAGATGCCTGCTATTTTTAAACTCAGAACAACTTGAGAATGCAAGGGTTTTTTTTGCCCAGCCATCAGATGCCATAAATTAAGACAAAAACAAACAAACAAACCCAACCAAAACCCAAAAACAGATGGGCCTAGATGAGACAAGCAAACTGAACAGTGACAGCTTCTTGGGTTTCTGAAATAAGGAAAGGACTAAGGTACAACCATCACCACAGGCAGGACACCACACAGGAAGTACATGACCATTGGCACGTGTCCTGACAGCAGTGCCATGCTCCAACCTTAATCCCATTTTCCAGACCCCACAGTGACTCCTCTAACCTGCAGCCCTGAAAACACAGAGCCCACAGGGAGACAAAGCATTGAAAAGGAACCCTAAAAATGGGGTCTTTGGATCATCTGCTCACCAGTGCCAGTTTTCTCCTCCCTCTCCATGCATCTCCCTGTGCTCCCACACTGACAGAACTGAAGAGGAGTCTGCATCCCTTTTTGCCCTAGTTTCCCTATTAGTGACTCAAGCTCTGCTGTTTTAGAGACCCACCACACCAGGACTCATTCATTGCTCTCCCTCTGCTGAAGGCCCAGAACTTTCCATGCTCTCCCACCACCATCCTTTAATCCAGAAACTTAATTCATGGAAGAAACCCCAAGCCTCAGTCTCTTTGTGTACTGGTGATTAACAAGACTGATTTCTACTTAAATGACACTTATGACACACCTCACTCTTTAACATATTAAGCTGGGGCTGAGATATGTGCCCGAAGCTTTTTGCTTATTTTTTCTACCTTTTTTCCAGCTTTTGAGGCTTGTGAGCTCCACAGGGACAGTGGTGGCACGGGCGTTACGGTCACAAAGCCATCAGGCAGAGCAGCACTGCTAGTTTGTAGGTAAGAAGCAGCCCAGCCCCACTGCCAGCTACCCAGGCTCCTTAGCCAGTTTGTTATGATGCTGATGCCCAAAGATATTTATGTTCCACTCTTGTCAGCGGCTCTTTATGTGCCCTCAT
Source organism: Megaceryle torquata (assembly GCA_024611175.1). NCBI lineage: Eukaryota > Metazoa > Chordata > Aves > Coraciiformes > Cerylidae > Megaceryle > Megaceryle torquata. The sequence continues at coordinate 66,184 of JANIJG010010490.1, forward strand.
TGTTTATGGAGCAATTTGCTTTGAGGCTTGCAACACTGGGAGGTGCAGACCTTTACTTACAAAGAATAATGGCATAAATCTCCTGTGATGAGCACTTAAGTGTCTAACATAAATCTGTGTGCAGCTATTTAAAGGATAAGTCCTGCTGGTTTAGGAATGGGCACAATTTCACTGCCCTCAGTGGTTCTCAGCCAAGAAGCCCTTTCCAACCACCTATTCCTGCTTCATTCATGCTGCCTCTTTTCCTTTATTAGCTCTGCTACATCCTCTACAGGCCTTCAGCTGGCCATCTGGATCAACTGAAAACTGAAATCTCCTCTCAGCATTTGCAATCCAGATCTCTATGTTAAATATATAAATTAAATTGGTTTAATCCACATTCACACTTCATTGTATTTCATTTTTCATAAGAGCAGAAGCTATCCAAAACATGTGTTGAACGGCTTTGTTGTCATCCACACCTTCTCTAGATATGATAAATTTGAAGAAGCAGCATAACACCTTGGGCCAGTTCTCAATGTAGAAGTCACAAGGACAGCAGCAATAGGAAGGTATCACATCAAGCAAACCACGGTGCTAACTCATGCCTGGTCACTGTCAAGTGAAGCACTGCACCACCGCCAGCTTCTCCTCCCATTTTCTGTAGGCACTTTATAACCAACCATATGCTGAGTAATTGGCACATTTTCTTTTGCATCTCTCCTCTTCCACAGCAGAGGTCCAGAGGAAACCACTCACCCCCAGTGCCTGGCCAGCCAGTCCCTGGCCAAGTATGGGGCTGACCAACGCCTATTTGCGTGAACAAGATCTAATAATTATGGCAAAGCCCACCAAACTATCCCACAGGATTAAAGCTGGAAGCACTTCATACTTAGTTACACTCAAGGCACAGGACCTGGGTAGTTGCAGGGACTGGAGATTTCAAGATAAAACCCCAGTTTTCAGGAAGCAACATTTCCATAATGAATTGATAGCAATTAGGCTGTCTTGTCAAAATAAAACTGTCTTAATCTTTTAAATAGAATCCTGGGCTATTTAACTTATAATTGATTAACACTTTTGTAATGAGAGGATTAAAGTACACAGTAGATAACTCAGGTGATTGACAGCTCTGCTTCACCAGCCTAAACCAAGATGCCTCTGTTTTCCTACCACATGCCGATTAAATGATTAAGTATTGTTTACTGGGACCGGGAGGATTACAAGACAGTAGGTGGATTTATTAGCAGAGTAAGGAAAAACACTCCTACACATAAGAAAAAAAGATTATTTTGAATGACTAACAGCCATTCCCCTGCAAAGCATGACTAGGAGCTAGCAGAATTATTCACTGCCAGAAGGTTACATCCCAGCCCTTCTCCCTTTTTTCAGACCATTTGCCAGTTTATCCAGATGTCTCCAATGTGTTCACCATTTCAAGGTGTACTGTTCAGACCATTTCCTGAGTTTATCACAGAGGTAGTTTTAAGTCCATCTGCTTGGTATTATCAATGCAGGGAAGGCTAAGACTTAACTCACATTAGAGACAGAACCTCACTTCTCTGGGGCAGGACACCAAGACATCTTTTAACAAGCGAGTGATGCCTCATTAGCAGTCTCTTAGTACATGTAGGCACTGAACCAAATCACCTTGATACAAGCATTTGAACATGGCAGGAACAATAATGTGTTTTAGCAACGTGAACCAAGAACATCCAATTTTACATGAATTAACAATTTATGCTGAGAAGCTTTGAAAGGAAGGGGAGGAGGGAGAATTCTTGAATTCACTAGATCAGACTCCATAGTTACCGTGTCTGAACCAGCCACTTTGCTTTAGTACAATGTGTGCCATTTTTACCGGGCTGGGGAAGAAAAAATGAAAATCAATCAAGATGCTGAAAAGATTTTCAAATGTATGACCTCTTGACTTTAGAAAGCTACACATTAAATGAGACAATTCCTTAAGCTTACAGTCCCCGCTGTACCTTTAGGTGACCCTTTAAGTGTCTGATCTCTGGAGGGCAAAAGTTACATGTGATGTTCTAGTTAAACTAGGTGGCAAGAGCTCAAGTTTTCTGCAGATTTCCCCCACCCCCACCTATTTCTGTAGGGCTTCTACACAGGTCTACAAGAGTGGCTTCAGCACAGCTGAGGAAAGCAAGAGTTGTCAGTTCCAAGTAAAGCTGTCAGTGCTGCTTGCTCTGTGAGCTCTCTCCCCCAGTATGCCACTGGCACACAGCACTGGATAACGATTTCTTTCAGCTGGTTAATTAAAAAGAGCAAAGTCCCTGCCAGACAAGCACCGTCGCGGGTGTGGAGCCAGCAGAAGCATGTTAACAGAATAAAATATTTTGGGAACCTGTGAGCTTGTGTTTTCAGCAGCCTGTCCAGAGCTCAGGGTTCCTTCTTGGGATTCTGACAAGCATCTGAAAGTGTAAGATTTTAGCTTTTTCTGTGAAGGACTGTGTATGGCACACGGGACACCTGCAGTGAGACATGCAAGCAGCAGGCTGATGCTTCCAGTGTTCCTTGGAGCTGTACCAGGTAAACCCATGAAGAGACTGAATTTTGACAAATCAATAAATTAAAGTCCAGGATGTCAAAGAGAAAATTGTGAAAAAGAGATCCCTAGAGATATTAAATACAAAGATATTACCTCTGGCTCTGGAAACCTCTGAGCCACAGTTTGCAGGGAGGCTGTACCAAGGGAAATATCCCTGCACGTCTCCTGCAGCAGCTGCTGTGAGCTGCAGGGAGCTGGAGGGGTAGCTGGGGGAAGCTGTGACCCCAAAAGGCTGTGAAGGAACATACTGAGATAATTATGAAGAATGGCAAACTCTGTTATGAAGAATAAAGCAAATATGAATGGCTGGTGAAGCTGGCCACAACTGGAAGATGTCTCAAGAAAAAAAAAAAGCAGCACCTGGACAAACATAGGAAAGAACACTGCAGGACATACAGTCTTTCAGAAGACAGTCCCAAGATCACTGTGACAACTTTATTCAGTGGGACTAGAAAGCATCCACACAGAGATTGACACATGCTTGGCCACCTCACCTTGCAGGAGCCAGCATGGGGATAGAGCTGCCAGTTAACTCCCGACTACTTTATGACAGACTGTCATGCAGGTCATAAAAAGCAAAAGGCAGTGTCCCGTTTGCCTGGCAGTGTTAGCCCCGTCGAGAGCACCGCGTCGTTAAGTCCAAACAATGTAGTTGTAGGTCACCCACTTTGTGAGCAATGAGAAAGTAGAGATTCTCTTTCTTCAGAGAACATTTGGCCTTTACTAACAGAGGCAGCCGTGTCCCCCCAGGGTTAGGAAGAGGCAGGATAAATTTCAGAAGAGCAGTTGCAGACAGCAGCCTCACCAGGGCTGGGAGGCTCCTTTTGTGCCTATGCAGAGAGTCATCAGTCTCCTCACCCACTGCAAGCCCAGTGCTCAGCCCTGCTGCAGGGACACCTCTTACCCTTAGCAGTTCAAATTCCTGACCAGCACCATCTTTAACAATGAACCATCAGTTTAACCACCAGACAATGGAGTAGGGCTTGTTCTGCTCGTGCCTATTCATACTGCCCTGATTATGGATCCTGACAGGTCAACCCATCACCTTGACACCCAGTGCATTAACAACTGTTAGGTGATAGACACACTACTGGCAATCCAAGCTCACTTTAAATATTTAGTGACTTAGACAAAAAGAGCTCCAGTTCTTCCAATCCATACAAGCATAGAATGCATTTGATTGGAATGGACCTCTAAAGGTCATCTAGTCCAACCCCCCTGCAGTAAGCAGGGACATCCTCAGCTAGAGCAGGTTGCTCACAGCCTCAAGCAAGCCTGACCTTGAATGTCTCCCAGGATGGGCCCTCCACCACCTCTCTGGGCTATCTGTTCTAATGTTCAACTAGCCTCAGAGTAAAGAGCTTCTTCCTAATGTACAATCTAAAAAGACCCTTCTCTAGTTTAAAACCATTACCCCTCGTCCTATCACTACACACCCTTGTAACCAATCCCTCTCCAGCTTTCTTGTAGGCCCCTTTCAGGTACTAGAAGGCTGCTATAAGGTCTCCCCAGAGCCTTCTCTTCTCCAGGCTGAAGAAATCAAACATCCTCAGCCTGTCCTTGTAGGTGAGGTGTTCTATCTATCCCTCTGATCATTTTCATGGCCCCCCTCTGGACCCACTCCAAAAGGTCCAAGTACTTCCTGTGTTGAGGGCTCCAGAGCTGGACACATTCCTACAGGTGAGGTCTCATCAGAGCAGAGTGGCAGAATCACCTCTCTTGATCTGCTGGCCAAGCTTCTTTTGATGCAGCCCAGGATGCAAGTGTCCTTTTGGGCTGCAAGTGCATGCTGTTGGCTCATGTCCAGCTTCTCAACCACCACAACCCCCGAGTCCTTCTCCACAGAGCTGCTTTCTATCCTCATCGCCCAGCCTGTACTGATAATCAGGATTGTTCTGACTTAAGTTTTAATTGGAATATTACTAGTTAACATGGAATATAGACGTTCAGAGAAACAGCATTCAGGGGAACACCTGAAAAGGTGTGACACCTTTCCACATCTGCCTAGCATGGCCAACCAAAGAGGCCACATGCCTGGGAGGAATGCTCCCCATGGACATTACATGGTACCTGGCTGCCAGGAGGCTATGCCTGCTGGGCAGGACAGCAGCTCCATGGAGAAGTGTGATGTCTGGGGTGGCTGATGGACACCCCAAGGACAGCTCTAGGGTATTAATTTCTGATGTTTTTCTCAAATCCAAACTCCCTCTGGTCAGATGAGCAGGACAAGAAAATGCTTTTAAGTGTCATGATGAACCTAAGCCACTCACTGTCCTCCTGTCCATGTGCAGTGGAATGATCCCACCTGTTATCCACATTGAACACTTGCTCAAGCCTTACAAACGAGGAACATCCAGGGAGAAGACTGTGGAGGATCTGGGTAGATTTTTCCCAGGGTGAGAGGCAGAGGTAAAAACAACAGGTTTGGTCTTGCTGGTGGAAGCACTTTGTCTCACCTTTAGCTGTTATTCATGCTAAAACAGAGGGAGTCTTTGCTCGTCATTAGTAACAGAGCATAAGGCTGCAAAAACCAGGAGATTTGGATAGGTTTCAACAACAGCAAGGGAACCAGTCAGAAAAAGTCAATAGCTTTCTAAAGGTACATCTTTCTTCTCAGAGACCCATCACCAGAGCAAACAAAGTGGATCCAAATGCTCATCATTTCCCCAGGTTATGGCTCATGCCACAAAACAGGTTCATGGCTTGCCACTGGCACCTACCAAGAGAACTGTCCCTGTGGCAAGAGCTGCACTAAAATTTAACCCACATGACCCTGTGATGTGGTTAAACCACCAAAACAACAGCTTTACCCTCTTGGCTGGGTTAGAAAGACATGTCTGTCCACTCCTGGCAGACAGCAGCTTCTGCCATTGTGCTGTGGTGAGTGGGGAATACCAAAGCTTGAAGAGCAAGTTCTGAGCTGCTCCACTCACCCATCCTAGAAAAGCCTTAATATTGGCACAGCAGCTGATACAAGATTTTGTACTTTGAGTTCTGATTCTTCAGCCCTGTCACAGCTGTTATAAAATTAATTGAGTCTAAAACAAAAGCGCATCATTTGGCAGAGCTCAAAAAGCACTCGCTGGAAATAACTACATCAAGACCAGTATGTTAAAGTGCATCCTTTCAAGCTTTGTTCAGCAGAGTAATGTTTGTTATTGAAAATAAAAATCTCTACTTTGGATTTCAACTGCCCTACCCAGAGGCTATCCTGGAAATTGGAAGGAATGCTGTGACAGGAGGGAAGCTAAACACTGGCTTAGCAAGGAATGGTTTTACAGGTTGAAGTTTGGAGTGGCATTTTCAATTTCAAACTGAGATGGGAATAATGAAGCACAGATTTTAGGCTGGTATCTGCATGTAACAAGGACAGTGACAATTGTAATCCAAAAACCTCACCAGGCTTCTCCTGATGGAGAGCAAATGGCAGGTAAGGCTTCATTACCAGCTGGCAATCCCAGCATTCAGCTCCATAGGGGCAGGCACAGCAGCCAGCAGAAAGGAAGCAGGCAGCATCTAATATTTCATCAGACAAAACCTTTGGGTCTCCAATTATACAATAATTAAGTGCTCAGGAGGCTGTGAAATATGACAGTCTGGGATTTGAGAGCACAAATTCCTTTTTGCCCTGTAAGTGGCACTTGGAGGGCTATCCCCCCATGCCAGCACACCCCCACCCCCCCACAGCATTCCCCTTCCATCCCACAACTGCTGCCTGTTTATCCAGGCTACAAAATTCAACATCTTGTTACTGTGACAGTTGTTATAACCAAATGTCCATGTTGCAGGGCATTTACTGCTTATATGCCAGCCAGCTCACAGCATCCTTCACTGCCTTACCTAGGAGCAGTGCTCATAGGTATCTACAAACTCTTGCAGAAATCAGGTATCTCTCTTGTAAATCTAGGAGGGAAAAACAACCACCCTCCCCTCGTGCTCTTCTGCACAACCCTCCCACGTGTCCCTCTTCAAACACACACAGTTTTGATGCATATTTAATTTTCTTCTTTTACAACAGAGAAAGAACAGACACTAGCTCTTGGGAATTTAGCTAGGAGCTAAAATTAAATTGCTTTTCAGGGTGGAGAGAGATCCTTGGATTGAACCCATTGCCTCTTTTTCCAATAGCTGTGTTATCTCGCAGCAGAACAGCCCGCTCCTTTCAGGATCCCAAGTCATTTAATGACGACACCTCCATGTTATTCCCCATCTAAAGGTTCAGTGAAGTTGTTTAGATTCCTACAGGCACGGGGTGAACATACTTCGATACACATCACTCCACAGTGCTCGTGTCCAGTCCTTCAGGAATCAAACTACTAATAGTCACTGATTAAGTCTGTTTTGCAAAGCTCTTACAGGGTTATCAAGAGGTGGATCCTCACTTATCACTTAGCTGCAATTTATTTTTATGTTCTTTTTTTGGTGAAATTGCCTCAGATCCAGTAGACCTTGCGATGCCGACTTGCACATATACCACATCTGCTCTAAAAATATCTCAGCCAAAGGAACAACAAAACCTTTTATGATGCTTAGATGATATCAGCATTAGACACAGTAAACAGAAGGACATTTAATGAGTTAGATTTTGCTATCACGAAAAATGGAAATACTGACAAATGTTCAATCAATAAATGTGAATATGAACACACAGACTTACCATTTTTGTCAGCTCTTCTGAAAATCTAGAATTGAAAGAGAGAGAGAAACATTTTTACTATGTTGTTTGACTTGAAAGGGTGAAGCCCTTAGCATGAGGACCACATTCAACCCCATAGACAAGGCAGGACCACATGTTCCAGCCCCCAGAGAGCCAATTCAGGGGCTTTACAGAGCTCACCCTTTCCAAGATGCAGCCCTTCACCCCCAGATCCACACGATGGACAATCACTGACAGAGTAAAGTATCAACATAGTTACCTATGGAATAACTGGTGGGAAAGGACCTAGCTAGCAAAATAAAGACAACACAGAATGCTTCTAACATCTCCCATCTCCCTTGCAGAAGAAAGCTGAGAATGTGGAACCAACACAAGAAAAATACCCATTAAAAAAAATTACAACACCCGTGCTGTTAGCCCAGCCAATTTCTGTAGCATGAATAATATCTCAAACCAAGTTTCACAGTTCTTCACTTCTGAAACAAGTTATTTACAATATTTTTTCTTTTTTTTTTTAAAGCAAGTTGCCTGCGTGGGAAGGAGATTATATTTAGACTTAAAAATACTGTGTGTAGGAACAGCCCACCAAGAGGAATTGGCCCTTTCAGAATTAAAAAAAAAAAAAAAAAAACCCAAAAAAAAACCCCCCTGCAAAAATTTGGAGAACACTAGCATTTGGTCCC
>JANIJG010010493.1:0-24553 GCA_024611175.1 Megaceryle torquata
GGGGGTGGGCGGGGGGGGGGGGGTGAAAAGAAAAATTATGCTTGCAAACTGTAATCTTTATTGTTGTCAGCATGTTTCTGCTTGTGGGATTCACTGTCCTTTGGTTTATTTTATCTAGTGTTACATGTACATCTGTGCCTTTCCACCCATAATGGCACAATGTGATAAACTCTCCACAGACAGAGGGAAATTCCAATGTATATTTTTGGAGGAAGAGTAGAGTCAGCAAGGGGTTGTGTGGCTGGGAGGGCTGAGAACCTTAGGGTGGTTGAGAGTATGTGGATGGCATTTTTAGTAGGTCTTTTGACCCTACATGCTTTGCTTTATGTTGCCTGTCGGACATAGCTGAGTGGAGAACAGAAGCACTGTCAGGAGGCACTTTCACTGGCATGATCCTTCCTAGTAATTTAACAGAAATCTGATAGAGGGGAAGAAAATAGCACGGAGAAGTCTCCCTGCCTCTATTTTATGTAGGTATTGTTACAGAGAGCAAAGATGTTTATCTTCAGGAATATCACTGTTTGATAGCTGCAATTTTTTTTCTTCATTAAAAAAAGTAGATTGAAAGATTGAGCTGTGAATTTTTTAATGTTTCACAAATAACAAGAAATGAAGCAGTTCATGTGACAGTATTAAGGGATATGTAATGAATGTGGATGTGTAAGAAACTTCAGAATCTAGTATCTAGTGGATTTCTATAGCTGTTGGCTGCGAGCCTTAAAATGGGAAATAGTGAAGTTAGGCAAAGTTTAGAAACACTTACTATAATGATAGCTTCATGTATTAGGAAATCTTGAATTTGACCAATACCAACTTATAGACTTCTATTTTAACACAGTGGTCTCCAAGCCATTTTGATCATGCACCCTTATCAGCAAAAAATTTTTGACCATGCTCTCCCAGTATACATACATATATATTTATAAATTATACACATGTACTGCTGTACTAATATTATGTAATTGTGAAACATAATCAAAAAAGTATGAGATTACATAAACACTATTTTAAAAATAATTTCTTTTAGTTATTAATGGTAGCAAAAATATTTTCTTCCTGCACCCAATGGTATTGTCTTGCACAACCACTGGGGTGCACACCCTACTTTGAAGACCACAATTTTAATCTATACTAAGAAACTACCTATAAGTTTATAAAAACACGTTTAACACTTGCTCCAGTAAATATTCACTGAGAGATTTCCTTGGTGTTTATGGCTCCCAGGCTTAGACTGGAGGAGGTTAGGAAAGCACCAGAAAACAGAGGAAAAGCTGGTTATGTTGATGCCTTTCATATTTATCTTGTATAAAAATAATTATATACTTACAGTAATATTTCTTAAAATATCATATATTTATATACATCACTTCAGTATTGACAGAATTCATGCTTCTACAGTGAAGATTTTTAGTGCTGCTTGTCCTCGTCTGTTCTATTGCTGTAAACAAAAAAGAGCTAGAGACATATCTTAGGTTAAAATACGCACTTTCTTGTAATAACTGCAATGAACTTGAGGATAAATTGTTTTATCTCAATAATTTAATGTTACATTGTAAAATGGTGGAAGAAAGAATGATATTTAATACAAGTCTGTGCTAATACATAATTTTCCAAAATCAACCATCTCTTCTGACACAGGAATATGAGGCCTTAACCAAACAACCAGATTGCAATCCAGATGTTTGGGTGAACCTTGCCTGTACATACTTCTTTCTGGGGATGTATGTGCAAGCTGAACAAGCAGCCTTGAAAGGTGAGATGTAGGTCTCTGATGGAAAAGATTGCTTTTTGATGCAAATACTTAAAGTGATTTCTGGAGAAAGCATTCAATGTTTTCTTTTGATTTGTTTTTCCATAGGAGTAAAAGATACTTATAGGAAAAAATGTTTTGGCTTTAGGGTTTTGTTTCGGGTTTTGGTTGTTTGGGGTTTTGTTTTGTTTGTTTGTTTTCATTTAACATGAAAGTTACAATGTAGTTTGCTTCCTAAAAATACCTCACAGAAGCAGAGTGGCTGGAACTGAAAAAAGCATCTGGAAAATACTAGCTCTAATTTCTAAATACAAAACCTAGCATATGCTGACCAGCAGCAAAAAGTTACTTTTCTTTTGACTGATTCCATGTCTTTAACCCAGTGCAGATTAAGCTAATTAGGCTAGTGAAATTATTTTAAAAAAAGCATCTGAGAGTGTTCAGCATTCTCCTTGATGTAGACAAGAACTCTGTTTAAATAGTTTGAATGACTTAGCAGGTGGTCTTGTTTCCTTCTAAGCCAGGTGTTAGGTATCCAGTACTTCAAGGCATGAAATTCACTGCAGTCACATTGTTACAGTTCTACTTTAATTTGAACATACTGGGATCATTTACAGAAGAGGAATGAAAATTAGATACCAAGGCAGTTTTTACTGCCTAAAAATGTTTTTCCAGTTTAATTTTGTTACCCATCACTTTCTATTTATCTTAGTGATATATGTTTCCCATAACCATAGTATTTCACTGCTTGCTAAGTGGAATTAATAGTAGTGATGTACTCAAACTTTGGACTCTTGCCTTTTTAGGATGAAGCTCTTGCGAGTTTTCTCCTTTCTTTAGTCTTCTAGTATTGAGCTGAAAATAGGGTAGTGAGAAAATTCTGTATTTGATGCTACTGTGGAGAAGTACCTTCTTCTACAGGTGCCCTGTACCAGTTGGAGTGATTGTCATCAGCTTCACATGATGTGAATTACAGTAATCCATTCTAGAGATGACAGTACACAGATGGGCATGCATACCCACCTTTAACTGTGAGCTGGAAGTGAGGAAAGGCTCAATTTTTTTTCATACCCCTTCAAATTAGTTCACAGTATCATGGTTAGTGGCAGTGTAGGTGGTGTGGTTAGTGGTAGTCAGGTGCTGGAAGAAAGAGCAAAAATATTAAGAAAGGAGTGCAAGATGCAGGGACTGTAGCTGAGGGAAGGAACAGAGAATAACTGAGTGCTCATGGTAGCATTATCAGTTCCTGATTTTATGTAACTGTTTGAGGGACAGCATGCCAGTTTTTATAGTTAGGTGCTAAACCTTTCTTGTGAGTACTGAAATACTGATGATTTCTGCCTGCTTAAGCTTGGTGGGGAGGCAGTCAAAGCTTAAGATTTGTTACACTTGCCCTTTCTCCTTTGAAGGCTTCCAAGTGTTGTTTATTCTGCTCTCCACTCCCATCACTTCAGTCTTTCTTAGACTGAAGTTGAACCAATTTATTTTTGCTCAAGACAGATCCTCTTCTAGTTTTTTTTTTTAACATTTTAGGATTGCATCAGTGATGGCTGTCTGCAATATAGTATTGACATCTTAAGCCATAACATATTGTGATCTGTTGTATGGTTTTGCAAAGACCCTGAAAAAACAAAATGTTTCATTGGATACATACACAATAGGTGAAGCCTCTAGTGGAATGGCACTTATCCAGTACTGTCTTGAATACCCCTAAAATATGATGTTGTTAGTGTTGAGCTGCTTACCATTGCTATTTTTGGATTATTTTGCCTGAGTTCTTACATGCCACTTGCTGTTTATTGCTGCAGTTAGCACTATGCTACTTTCAAGGGCTTAGTGTAAAACAAATGAGGGAGAAATAATTTATTTTCAGCTATAATTCTAATTTCTACAGTAATGGAATCTCTGTGTGAAAGGGAATGTAAATATCAGCTAGCTTTCTGGAATAGATTTTCCACACAAACATGTAAATATCTAGAAATCAAATAGAAGTTCCTTCTTGCCATGTACTGTTGCTGTTGCTTAAGAAAATTAACTATCTGAGGAAAAAATATGCAGGATACTTAGAAATTAACATTAAAACCCATGAGGTAATTACTGTATTTCATACAAGATCTATAGTCCACAACCTCTTGCACACTTCCATGCAGTGTACTAGCCCATTTAGTCTTGGGAGAATGAGACTGAAAGTCTTCATCTTGGTTTAATAAATTGTAATAAATTGATTTTTTGTTAATTATAAAACCAAATAATCTTATGTTACATTCCCAGTTCTTGTGACTTGTAAAGGAAAAGGACCAGAAACTCAGCCTGGCACACTTGCACAGTGATCCTGTCAACTGATCCTAGTGTTTAGAAGCCTGCATAGTGCTCTCGGAAGCCATTGGCTAGCACTGTGTTAAGAAATACACAAGAACTAACAGTTTCTTGTAAACCACAAAATGTGTACATAAGTGGGGCTGCAGTTAAATCTGTTATAAAACCCAGTCTTTTTAAGATAAACAGAATTTTACAATTATATTTAAGATTCCTGAATGGTCAGGGTTATATTGCTGAACCACTCACTAAAGTTTGGGGTTAGTTTTGTTTGTTTTGTTTTGTTTTTCTTTTTTTCCCCTTCCCTTCTAATTTTTCATGGGTAAAGCTTTCTAATTACTTCCTCACAACTTTGCATGTGTCAGGTCTAAATGTGGTTTAACTGAATAGAGCTACTTCTCATTTCACAGTCTATACTGGAAGGAGCAATAATGTACAAAAGGAGAACAGAAATGGGTTAGCAAGAACAATGACATTTTCCAAACTAGTTCTGCTTATGCATGTACTGGTGTTTGCCAGGTGTCAGATAGTTGTCACCAATTAAAATAAGCAGTTACAAGCAGGCATGGAAAAAACACTGGCTTTTCTTTTTCTTTACACTGCGGGTTTACCTGCATGCAAAATTATCTGCTTTCTGCTTGTACTGTATTTCTGGCAGTAGTTCATTTTCATTGTGTTTTAGCTGTGGTTTTGAATCAGCAGAGCTTGATATATGAAACTTTCCAACTGTAGAAGTGAAAATATCAATTTATACTTATTGAAACTTTGAAAACTACTGACTTTTCTTTTTAAAGTATAGAGGAAGCTACAGAGCAGGGAATAATTCATAGTTTTTTGCTTTGATCTTTAACTTACTGTGCTTTCATGACTGAAATGAAATGTGTATATATTGCAAGTGACTGAACATAGTTGAACTGGCTTTTAAGTATTTTGGTAGTGGGAAAATGGCAATGAATGACCCCTGTAAATTTCATTCAAGACAATTCTGAAAGTTGAGCTATTCAGGTGTGTGTAAGTGTGAACCTCAATGGTGGACCATGGTTTTTCCAAATATTTTTGCCATCCCCTTGCATTTTCCCTTCACCAGTGAGACTGTAGTTTTGTGGCCCAGAGGGCTTCATTCAGCTACTGTACACAGGTGAACTGGGTGTTATTTCTCAGGGACAGGAGAACAGGGTTTTCTCTGGTCGGATTTTCTGTGCAGTCAGACTGGAGCCTTCTCAGCACTGTTCCATTCCTACCAGCTCCTGCTATGTATATTTAAGGTGTGTTCCACATCTGTTAATGTGTGAAGTGCTGCTATAGCATATGTATTATGTCTGCTAGGTGGGATTTGTTAATGCTGGATGCATGACCAACATCGCCTTGCACTCTTACAAGAGGACACAAATACAAATTGTCTGAGCCTTTATTTTGTCATCCTCTTTCTGCCTGTAGCATCAATATGGAACCCACCAAGAGCCTGAGCTGCCATTTCTACTGAACTTAACTTTTTGTTTAATAATTAGTGAATATAACTGTCTTCACTCTTATTGTAGCTGTTTATTATATTTTAACAAATACTTTGCTAGGTACCTGTTTAGTGTCAGAGCATAAAAATATACAGAACACTTTTAAGATTAATGTAAACTATGATTTTAGTGCCTGGAACATCAGCAATGATCATGACAAAGATTCTAGCTTGGGAATATTGGTGTGTTTCCTAGATGGAAGAGTTATATCCTACCCAGCTACCTCAGTGATGCCTTCAGCAGAAGGCTAATACTAGATCTGGATGGAGCAGGGTCCAATTTGTTGCCATGCTGCATTGCTATCATGTTTGTTACAATCCCTAGATTGCTTAGTACTGATCTGAAGGAAAAAAAGCCACCATCATCTTGAAAAAGTAGGACAGAAGAAGAAAATTGTGCTTCCTTGCGACATTAATAGATTAGTGAAATAAAGTGAAATAAAGTAGCACTAGAGAGTAATAAAAGAATAAGCCTAATGTCCCTTAAAAATCATCTCTCATGAGCAGTTGTATCCCTTTCCTGCTCCAGTGTCTGACAACAGCTTTATCCTGTGTTCATAACCAAATACTTTCTTGAAACTAATCTGACTTCGTTCCTATGTTTCTCTGTCTTCCTCAAAAAATGTATTGGGTACTGGGAACCTGCTGATACTGAATGTTTCCATCGTTCTGCTTACTGTATTGACAGAACTTTTTTATTGTTTTTGCAGGGGAAGGGGCTTGCCCCTCTCCTTCTCTGGCTGACCTGAAGGAAACCTGTCATCTTTTAAAAAATATCAAATAGAGTATCATGTAATATCTTATGAATCCAGACATTTCTTCTCCCTCCATATATCTATACACGCCATCAGAACTCAGGTTTCATCTTTTGCCCAATTTTAGGTGTTAAATAACATGGACTAACCCTCCAGCTTTTGCCAAGAAATAAATAATTTGATGTCAGATCAGATGCCAGGTTTGCAAGGGCAGCACTGCAGTCATCGGTTGATCAGTCGAACAAGAATTCCTTGGTTTAGATTCTTGAGGGAGTATTCCTTGCAAGTCAGTTTTCCCAGTGCAATTAAAGCTAAAACCTGCTCAAAAAAGGAACATTGGTGTCTTTATCCATAATGCTGTGATTACACAATATGTTATTTTTCAGTGTAAATCCCACAATGAGTCCTGCTTGTATTTTTGGAGTCTTTGATGAGCAAATGTTTTGAATTGTGAAGGGTGGTTGCGGTACGTTTAAGTTTTGTACAAAAGCACATGTGGGTTCCATGTGCAACCCCTCTAAACTTTGATATTAAAACCTATCAATTAATGCTGGGGCACATTTGGAGTTACCATGGTTTCATTGCATACAACATTTTGAAGAACGTGCATTTAAATTACTCTAACTTTCTAAGTCGATGGATGAAATAACTTCTAAATTGTACTATCATGTCAGTTATGCTACTAGTACTGCTTACACAATATTGATTGTAGATCAGAAAAGCTTTCTGTTCTTTAATAATTAGGCTAATGAGAATTCCCATATATATCCTAGATTGAAAATAAGTTCTTAACACCTTGATGCTTTGTTAGTAACACCTCAAGATGTTGGGGTTTTGTGAGAATGCTTTCGTACCACCTTTGCTTTTTTGGACTTTTTTGTTCTCCCAGTTCTTTAAAGATACAATTGACTAGCCTCTTTTCTAGGCACATGGTTAAATAGCACAGCTTTGAAAGGGGAGCAATAATTGCTATACCTATCAGTAGTTGGGCAGTCTTGCACTAGCAACCTGATGAGAATTGTGTGGGTTTTGGCATTGTCCACCATGATACAAATGCAAGAGTAAGAAGTCTGGAAGTCTCTCCCTAAATTGTTTAAAATAGATCTAACATTACCAAAAAATTCTGTCTTGGAGTGGGGGAGGGAAGAGGTTTTGGTGGTTTGAGCCCTCTTTCATGGTTTAGGATGTCAGAAGAATTGCAGCCTTGTGTTACAGGCCATTGCTTTGCTAACTCTGCACTTCTGTGGCCTCAAACAAGTAATTCTGCTTTTTGTAAAGATTCCATGTACATCTTTTCTGTGGAACATAGGTTGCTAGCTGGTTAGCCTGAGCAACAACGAGACTGCTCATTAACTGAGTAAGCTAAAGTAAACAAAGGAAATAAGGGAAGGCTTTTTGGAAGATTTCTTGCAAAAGAAATTAATAGCTCTGTTGGACGAAGGACCTTTGTCACTCTCAATGAAGAGCAAGGCTTTCTCTAGTGACTTAAAACTCTACAGTTAACAATTTATGCCATATGGAATGAGTTAAATGGAATTCCTAATCCTGCTAGCACAAGAAATTTCATGAACTTCAGTGGCTCTAGAAAGACATCTCCTGTAAATCTCTCTCCATATCTTAGTTTGAATCTTATCTGCTCTGACTGCAGAATATTGTTATGCATGCATAGCAAAAATGGTAGGAGCAATGGACTTTGCAGTACTCTGCAAGTTGGTAAGATTCCTAGAATTATGAATCACAACTTGCTTCAAATGTGACACATCGTAGGAGCCTTGATTAGGAGTTTTAGCTGTTGCTGGGTTTTATTTTGTAAAGGGCGCTGTGATGTGTGTCACAAAAAAACACAGGATTATCCAGAAGGTCCTGCAGGGAAATGACAGTGCAATTCATACAAGTTTTAAGGCTCGTGCAAGACAGAGGCCAGTAAAGTTATTTACAACAGGGATTTTGAAATAAATGGTCAGGGAATTAAGATAGGAAGCAAGAAAGCCTTTAAACTGCTCTAAAATTGGTAGAATCTGCAAAGGCTGTGTCAGGGAAGAACTGTACTAGTTAATGAAGTGGGCTAGTTAATGAAAGAACATGGGTGTGTATGCAGGTCTATTGAGAGAGGGGGTTAACAAAAGACACCCTGAGTTGTTCTTTGCAGCAATACTTACTGAATTTTCCTTTCAGCACCTAAGAGTCGTCTCCAGAACCGTTTACTCTTTCACCTGGCACATAAGGTATTATATCTTTTTTTCACTCATGCTTTGTTTGTTTTCTTTTCAATTTGGTAGTGTGTAATTTATGCTGGTAACCTGGCAGAATAATTGTCTATTGTGGCAAGAGAACAAATGTTTTCCATAACCACCATACTGTATTAAAATGTGGAGAAGAAAGTGTGAAAACATCATCTCAGAATAGATGCCCTCAGCCTGTATCTGAGGAAAGTCTTATCAACACACTCCACAAGCATACAACAGGAACCTGATGGTATTTTTTGATCACAAGGAACAAGAAACTTGAATGTAATTAGAAATGTATAAGACACTATTTTTCCTTTTCTTTAAAGTGTACTAACTTGCATCTGTCTTACACTTAGCAATTTGACCAAAATGGTCTGCATGCTATTACTGATCCTCCTGAGTCATTCAGTATCCAAGAAGTAATATTGTTTATGGCATGAAATTTACAATACTTTCAACAATTAAATGCTTATTTCACTTACCACATGTAGTCGTCTTCCCTTAATTTATGTTATACTTAACAAGTATTATGCTACTGAAGACACTGAGTTGAAAGAAAAGTCTAAGTCCTGAATGTTAGCTTTGAAGTCAGATTCTCTTTATTTAAATCTCCGATTAAGTGTAAGAGAAGTCTTAAAACATTTTTGTAGTGGCACCGGCACTCAGATGTCTGTGATAGAGAAGTTGAATAATTCCTAGTCTGGAAATAAAGGGCTTACAAAACTACACAGCCCATTGCCTTTAGTCTGTTAAGCAACTTCTCTTGCTTGTATACTGGAGTATCATTTTGTGACTGTCTTAGGGAAAGGATTTGAAGAAAACTGAGATAGATGGAAAAACAAATACATAAAATGGAATCTGTGTATAAGAGAAATTCATAATTACTGTTGCATCAGCAGAACCAGCAAAGGGAAGGACTGGAATAAGTGATTTGAGTAGACCAATCAGGTGAATAGTATCAACTTTACTACTGTAATACAAATAATGGGTATGTCGAACTCTGTTCCTTGTTTTTAGTGTTGAGTGTGCGTTATGTGCTACAGCTGGAATTTTAAGGGGCTGATAAAAGGGAATTTGTTAGTGCTGTAAAGAAGTCCCTCGAAAACTAGTGCTAGTGTGTTGGCAAGTCTTGCATTTTTCTGCTATCCATGAGAAGTAAGGTTTGGATCTACAAATAGCAAAATTTCTGCTGGCTCAAATAATAACAGTCAAATCTTGTGTTGCAAAATTCTGTGTTTGAAATAATTAATTCAGCTCTTCCCCTTCCATCAAGGCATGTGACATTAATTATGTCTAAATCATACCTTAAAGGAAAGTATATACTTAGTTTTAGCCTTGCATTTATCTATTTTCAACTGCTCTGCCTCTTTAGTGTTTAGCTTTCTCCACTGGTCAAATTAACTTTAAAGTAACAGAGCTTTTCCATATGTTTAATATGAATCACCTGCTGTTTGCCAGCAAGGATAAAACTAATCCAGCTAATTAAAACATTTTTCTCACTGAGCTCTTTTGAGAATGTGTCACACTGTTTTTAGTTCAGTGATGAGAAGAAACTGATGAGCTCTCACCAGAATCTGCAAGACATTACAGAAGATCAGCTTAGCTTGGCATCTATCCACTACATGCGGTCCCACTACCAAGAAGCTATTGATATCTACAAACGCATTCTTCTTGATAATCGGTGGGCATCTCAACCTTATTGCAGCGTCTCTGATATTGTTTGAATTCCATTTATATACTTGGTTTCTGAAAGGAAGAATTTTCCCCAGTTACTATGTTCCTTTCCCACTGCAAAATGTGCACAAGTTGCAGCCCCCTCTATTTTTTTCATTGCAAAGCATTATTGACTAATATATGTTTAAAAAGCAACATGGAGCAGATTTCTTTCTTTTAGTGATATTTTTGTGTAATTCATTTTTCGTTGTTGTTTTTACTCATCTTCTAAAATTATACAGGGTAATGCACCTGCTTTCTCTTTTTCTTTTTTTTCCCCCTCCAATGGCCATCATAGTGACCCTTGCTTATGCTTATTGACTTCTTCACTTCTTAGCCTTTATAAGAAGGCTTCAGTTTTTAGTTTTCATGTAGAGTTCCTTGCATTCCTTTAAGTCTGAAATTCTTTCTATTTATCCTGCTATGACACTTGCTGATTGTTTTTCCTAACATGTTCTGTAAGTTCTTAGTTCAGAATTTAACAAGGAACAAATTGAATTCTTAAGTGGATGGAAGTATTGTTTAATAAAATAGAAACTGTCATTCCAGAATACATAGCAATCTTTTGGCAGTATCTCCTCCTGAATGCTTCAGAAAAGTCCATCATAATGTATGTAGCTATGTTATGTAATGCTTGGGGAATAGATTTTTAAATTCCAAGTCCTGTAGAATCAATCAAAGCTAAATGAGTAACCTTCACAATAGTTATGCTTTCACTTGCTGTTTCCCCAAATGCCTGTCTTATTTCTGCATCTAGTTCTTCTGGCTTGATAGGTTTTAATGGCAATGATTTTTTGAAATAATTGTATTTGATAAAATATTTTAGTGGATCCTCTTATCTTATAAGTTTGATGTGCATATTAAATGTCTTTGTATATATTGCATAGAAAATACCATTCTGCCAGGCTGAACACAGTGCTTATATTCCTTAATGTGAAGTTGCCACCATTTCCCAGATTTGCAAACCAAAAGTTTTTTTAGGTGATTCTTTAAAGCTGAAGTAGCTGCCATTGAAAAAACTAATGTGAATCTGGATTTGTGCTATTTTAGCTAACAAACTAGAGCTCTAAAAGCTCCAAGTATTTCTCAGAAACCCCAGTTTTTATGTGCTTCTATAAGATACATAGACATGAGAGCTTTATCCTTGATTTTAATGTTCTGTAGTATAACTATATAGTGGGATTTAAATATTCTCTTTAATCCTCTTTTCTGCAGGGAATACCTGGCTCTGAATGTGTATGTGGCCCTATGCTATTACAAACTGGATTACTATGATGTATCACAGGAAGTGCTGGCTGTTTATCTTCAGCAAGTTCCTGACAGCACCATTGCTCTTAACCTTAAGGCCTGTAATCATTTCCGACTTTACAATGGGAAGGCTGCTGAGGTATCTATTGGACAGCCCTTCAATTCACCTTTATTTTAGATCAAGATTCCGTTCAGGTTTCTTTGTTACCTATCTCTAATGTTGATAATGCCCTTTATCTTGTCATTGTGTCCTTCTCTTAGGAATGTCACCTATGTTAGTTTCCCTGGTATTAAGCCATCTATCCTCATGTGTACACAGTGGTCTTACAGTTTTCCCAGTCCACTTTTGACCTTGTGTCTATATGTATTATGCAATTTCTAAACTCATCTCATAGAAGTGGGAATTCAAAAGTCTTTCAGTTACCCAGCACTGCTGGAGATGTCTTTCTATCAGCTTTGGGGCTCATATGAAGTTCCATTTATGTGTGTTTTTTTGTTTTTGTGTTAAAATTTTGGAATGTATGTAATTCCAGGCAGAACTCAAGAACTTGACCAACAGTGCTTCATCGTCTTTTGAGTTTGGCAAGGAGCTCATAAAGCACAATCTGGTAAGTAATGCATTTCTCCAATTTAACATGAACTATGCTCATTTCTGGCTTTTCTTGATACACAGCAGCAGAGATTCATCTGAGTTTGCAACTCCCAAACTATTCCATTTATGTAAGTTTCATTCCAGAAATCCTACCTGTATATTCAGTGTGCCATCAACTGTATTGGGTTTTTTCCCCTCTGGAGTTTTTCCCTGTCCATTTCAGACTGCGTCAAGAACATAATAATGCTGTTGCTTTTACCCACAAAGGCATATTAAAACAGTTTATATCCTGTAAGAATACCTTTGCAAGATATTTTGTGGAGCTCAGTCAATAAGGACACTTTAGAAATGTCAGAATGTATGACCCTGAACTTTTATTTAGTAAGACGACAAAGAAAGTTTAATTAAGATAACTCTGGGAAAATGCTCCTCATCCAAAAAGTACTTAACAAGGAGTTCTAGGGAAAAAGATGCTGATAAAAGCCAAAATACTTGTGTTCTGCAGTTAGTCACTAATCACCTGTTAATTTTCCCTGCAGTGGTATTATTACTTTGCTGAACAACCAGTAATAGTAGATTGCTCTTATTTAGTAGATAGGCAGTTGATTTCTTTGTCTTTTTTCCAAGAGCAGTCACAAGCTAACACTTTTCTCCCCCCCCCCCCCCCCCAAGCAGTTAAAACTCCTTTCAAAATAAGCTTTTGTAAGTTCACATTCTTTATTTTGAATGTTGGTCTTTTTGCCAGTGTGTTTTCCCAAAACTGGGTCTGTCACCCAGTATGCAACTGCCAATCATACATAGAAGATAGGAGAGTAAAGAAAATACCTCTAAGAGTGCAGTCACAGGTGCTGGGTCAAAACCAGCACACAAATATCCTAAAACACCAGTGATACATAAACAAAGTTTTAATTATATTAATCTTTTTAATACATATGCATTTTTATTCACTTACATGATTGGTTAAAATGTCTTCACTTGCTATGTAAATCACTATGCATACTCTGTCCAATTCCTTAGCTTTTAATTTCCTTCCTCATTTTGAGGAGGTAATGTAATTGCAGTTGATGGTCTGTTAATCCATGACAACATGGTCATGATCTCCCCTTGCTGAAACTACCTTTCCCCCAGTTTCACTTAGATTTGGCAGTCTTCAGCAATTCTTCATTGCCAGTTGGGTGGCCAACTCTTTATTCTTTCTATAGCCTTCATTCTAGACAGAGATATCCCATTATTAATGATTAAGTCTTGTTTCTGATTAAAACAGGAGTATGTTGCAAAGCATGGTACTAGCTATGTAATTGCAAAAGGAAAACCATTTTTTTCTTATGTTAACTTTAACTAGATTAGAATTTTGTAAGATCTGGTTATTTGTATATTTTAATCTTTCCTGGGCATTCATATCAATCTGACTTTCTGCTAATCTGCAAACATCAATCTTCACCAAATATGGTAATTATATCCCTATTTTGTTTTATTTGCTACTAGAGTATGACAATACAGCTATCTAAATTTCTTATGAGTTTATATTACATCATGGTTGTAAATTCAAATGGTCATAATTGCATATTACTTAAAGTACATTATCACCTGCCTTGTATTTTATAAATTTATAGCATTCTAGGTAAATAACAGAACCTCATTATTAGCGAGAAGGGACCTCTGGAAATCCTGAACATATTTTATTCAAGGCAGGTTCAGTGAAATCAGTTCTCCTAATGCCTTATCCAGACAAGTATCTAGTCAGAACTTCCTCTGTTACACCTTGTTTCCACTGCCTTTCATCTCACTCTGTGGAATCTGTTTCCATCTTCTCTGAGCATCCCATTAATTAGTTGTAGACAGTGATGAGATTTCCCTTAAGCCTTCTCTGAAAGCTAAGCAAATGCAATTCTCTCAATCTCTCCTCATCCCCCTGCCTGCCTTGGGAGCTCTTGGGTGGGACTCATTCCAGTATTTCCATGTCTGTCTTGACCAAGGGATCCCCAAATCAGATACAGTACTCCAGATACAATCTCACAAGTGCCAAATAGAGAAGAATCTCTCCCTTGCCCTGATGCCTAGATTCTCACTAATATGATCCAGCGTGCAGTTTGGCATCCTTTGCTCCAATAGTGTACTGTCTGTCAGGACCCCCAGGTTGCCTTTTAGCCAGTGATTCTCCCCACCTGTCTTGTTGCTTAGAATTGTTTCAAACCAAGCAAGATGCAGGACTTGCATTTTGCCTTCAGTGAACTTCCTTACATTTCTTCATCCCATTTGTTTTCAGCCCCTTTTGAGCTTTTTCTGAATAGCTGAAAGCATTCTCTCCAATCTTTTATCTGCAAACTTGCTGAGCATACTGTTCATACTGTCATCTGGGATGTTAGTGTAAAACATTCAACAGTACCAGTCTGGGGGGATTTGAATAGTAATGAGCCACCAGTTAGATTTTATACAACTGATCACTGTCCTTTGGAAGCCCAGCCAGTTTTCCATCCCCTTATCTTACTTAGCCAGCCCTGTCTCTCAAGTTTGGTCCTTTCTGTCCAGTGCTGCTGTTGCCAGTATCACTATAGGTAATTTTGGGATTATTACCAATTATCTTGCCTAATAATATTGTTAATAATATGTTTCAAAATAAGTTTTACTTACACAAAGTACATCATCTGCATCACTTTAAGTCTTTTTAACCTATTTGCTGTCAACCTTGCGGTAATTTTCATTAGTTAGTCTGTTCTTCACTGCAGTATACCAATGACTTGCATACTGACAAAGGAGGACAAGGGGAATTAGGATTAAAACTTCTTTCCTGCTTAGGCTAAATTTCCATTTTAGAATCTTGCCACTGTAGCAACATAGGTTAAGAATGTGAGAAATCATTGCTTCTAATGACTACAGCTGTCTCTCCAAAACTTAAAAGGTCTCTGGTAAAGGTTATTTGTGTTAAGACATTCTCTGAACTGCAGTGACTGAAGCACAAACATGCATCCCATTTTTTTTCAACTCTAAGGCAGCAACTTTTAGCAGGGTTTGGGGCCAGGTATCTAGTCACAATCTACTCTAGTGAGATTTGCTAGAGACTTCTTTTGGAGCCTGAAGACCATAGTTCTGTGTTCATGGTCTACACTGATGAAAATAGGGGCTGCTGCTTTTTTATTTTTAAATTTTTCTTTAGCTGTTGGTGAGCTGAGCTAGAAAAAATATTACAATTAAAAATAATTGATGACTTCTGGCTAGTCTAGTACCTTGCATTGGCTTCCTACATGACTGCTCAAGGGAATGTGTAGGAAAGCAGAAGGAGCCTGTCATCTCCAGTTCATATTGCCTTATGGTCATTCTGGAGTACTATCCCCACAAGTGTATGAATGATATGGGTAGCAAAAAAAAATGTTCTTTTTGATAAGGCTTGTTCGTATGGGCTGCTGGTATAATGCTGTATTAACAAACTTTTACCAGTAAAACTGGCTCGTTCACTAGGTTGGTTTACAAAGCTGACTGTAGTGCCAACATTTTTTTATTTAGTGAAAATTTAGGACCATTTAATTTTACTTACTTCATGGATGGGAAAAGTTGTTGATTGAATTCAAACTTTACATTTAAGTTTCTATACTAGTAGTGCTTTTTTTGTTGTTAAAATTAGGATCAGTTAAGAGCTGCTGCACAGATTTTGAAATATTGATTAGGAAAAGATGAGGTTTTCCTTCAGAATCATGTTACCTTATCCTCCTTGAGGGGTAAATAAATATGAGAAGACAGGAAGATGAAGGATTTATCATCTTGACATTGCCTGTTGAGAACACAGCCACTGGATTATGAACAAGGGGACCGAGTCATCTCTACTAGGAAAATTGTAGTAATAAAGAAGCTATTACTCACTCCATGTTTGTTATTTGAGTTTTTAAAAAACATCAGCATTGTGATATAAATTCACGATGATTTATAGTTACCTTTCTCCTCCTGTCTAAATGCTTTATTTCTTAGTCTATGACTATTGGGGAATGTTGCAGAGGGTGAGTGACTTCTTGTAATACAGTGTGCTATGGGTTGTCATGGATTCTAATGTCTGGTATTTCAGATGATGTGCAGGAGGCCTATAACCTGATTAAGGACCTGGAACCTACAGCTCCACAGGTAATTTGAAACTGATGTCATGGTACATAAAAACAGAGATTGTAAACTGCTATGAAGCCTGCCACATACAAAGCTGGTGTCCTGAGGACAGCTTGTCCCATTCCCACTCTTAAAACTTTTGTGTTTTTATATCCTCTTATCAACAATAGACTTAATGCGCATGCATAAAGTATTACATATGTGCATATATGAGTACTTAGTCTGTTCATTACTGTACCACTTTGCGTCAACTAAGAATACACCTCTGTGTGCAGACTTGCTTCTGAGAGCTGACCATTAATGCACAGATAAAAGCCCTCTTCCAACTACAGCTACTTGTCACGTCTGCCCTCGTGATGGTTACCATTCCTCAGATCTGCTAGCTGAGATACTCGTATGGTTTGTCCTGAAGCCATTTCAATAAAAATGAGCTAGATTAGATTAAGCAGTTTAAATAGGTCTTTTTGAATCTCATCTCACTTTGGCTGCAGTGAGTGAAAACTGTGGTGTCCCTTGGTTGCTACTGTAATTTTCTTTTGTGGCTATTCCAACATCTTTAGTCTCTGATTTATTCCTCTGCAGTTTATTTTCCAAAGGTCGCATAGCAGGGCATGAAAGGCACCTTTCATGAGTCTGTGTGAGTATTAGAAAGGGAGGAAAAAAGGAAAACCTCAAGAACACAGATCTGGTGATTCTGTGCTGGGGAGTGTCTTCTGCTGTGACTCTTCACTTTTCCTTGTGTTTTCCAGTATAGCAAGACTTAATTGAACAATTTTCTGGAGCTATTGGTCATTCAGCCTCAGTTTTCCCCATATGCACAGCTAGTGAAAATAACATGTTACCCTTCTTGATAAAATTTTGAAATTAGAATCTTTGTGGGGTTTTTCCATGTTTCTCACTTGCACTTGAAAGGAACTTTCCACTAAGACTTGCAAAACTACTTGTCTGTCCTCTTTCAGTTCTCAGTTTTCATCTTTGTCATGACATCTATAGGATAGCATTTTGGCATCTGTAAGAGTTGTGTGCTGAAATGATTACTTAGCATGCTGGCTAGTACCCTCAGGTTGTATCCTTTCACTCCATTGTTGGTCTGTGTAGAAGTCTCTCTTTTTGTGTTTGCATCAGTGACAGGGCTGTCCAGGTTTATCAGGAGTACCTATTAAAATAGGCTTATAGCTATAACACTTAATTGTAAGATTGCAATAAGACAATCTATTACATGCTGAGAAAATCTTCCTGAGAGAAGAATAAAACTATAGTTGTGTATCATAATAAAGATTACAGGGTACTCTACTCCTATTCCTAATTTGAGTAGAATAATGTGCCCATAGAGCACAAAGGTCTTGACACTGTTGCTGTGATGAGAAACACTGTGCATTTTGGAGCAAGTATGTTAGTGGTTATGGCTAACTGATGTGCATACTTGCAGTGGGATGAGTGCGTTCATAAAACATTGCACTTGATTATTGGTCATATGATGGTGAAGAGGGCATGATAGTATGTTACGGTGTTCCTTCTACTGCATCAATTTTGAGCATAAGACTTAACAGAAAACACACTGCAACTTTGCAACCCACGTATTTAGCAGAAGTGACTAACTAGCAAGCAGAATGGATTTGGGGGCATAACTGTACTACTGTGCTGAAGTGCTATCATAGTAACCAGGTACCTATTAAACTGAATTGGGATAAAGTTTAATTTACGAAGAAAATAAGGTAGAGGTGGGCTCTTACATGTCTCTCGAACTCTTCACCTTGTCTTCTCTGATCCTTTTATAACTTGTTTGTTTGGTGTTTTCAGGAGTACATCCTCAAAGGAGTGGTAAATGCAGCCCTTGGACAAGAAATAGGCTCGGTGAGTGAAGCCAGAGCTTCTCCAGCTTCTCCAGTAGTAGAATGGGAACAGATCTGTAGAGACTGAAATGGAGTGAAAGAAGCAGTCATTTTTCCTTTAGATTGCAGGATCTCTGAGTCTCTTAATCTTCTTCCGTACAGTACTCAGCCCAGAATGAATGGAATACAAATCTCTGTTGCTAGTCCTGACAATGAAGATGAATTTGGCTTCTCTGTCCTGCTTCCAAAAAACCTTGCTTTCTACAGTGTTCTTATGTATCTAGGCACATACACTGTCACACTTACCTTTTCCATTTTTACTTCAGCCCTGTCTTGTCTGTTAGTTGCTGCCCATCTGTTCTCAGAGTGTATTTTCACTGCCTATTGTAACATCAACTCTGGAACTCACATTGTTTTGGTTTTTTTTTCCTCCCAGAGAGATCATCTGAAAATTGCTCAGCAGTTCTTCCAGCTGGTGGGTGAATCAGCCAGCGAATGTGGTATGTTTGAAATGTTCTTCCTCCATTATGTAATCCTTCTTACAATATCCAAATATATACCATTGTATTTGTGTCTAATTGCTGACTGTTAACGTGACTACTGCTAGGCATTTTCTTGCTATAGTACAAGTAATAAAAAGTCTAATTTATAGTCTAAAACAAATTTGCAAGTTTTTATTGGAAGGCTCAACTGGTTCCAAACCTTACTATCTGAATTTGGCTTGAAAAGAGGCTATACTGCAGACTGCTCATCTTCACTGATAGATGCCATGGCAGATTGCATTTGACTAATAATTCCCATTATAGAAACAGAAGACAACAGTCTAATTAGATGAAGCATGTGGCTGAAACATCACAGGTACAAATCTAGGACTACTAAAGAAAGCCCATTGAGTTCATAGTCCTAGTACAGAGTGTGTCCTGGAACTGAGGGTGATAAAAACATAGAAAAGAACTTGGCTGCCGAGAGAAATGAAAGCTTTGGGACTAACTCCTTGTTTGAATAAAAAAAAAAAACCCATGATAAAATCCAACAAAAAATAATATATTTTCAGAATGTATTTTTACTTATTCAATAATAGACCAAAACAAGACCTTGTCTTCCCTTTGCCTTGCCAAAATGAAACTAAAAATCCCAAATAAAAAAAAGCCAGTAGTTGGAACACAGCTATTGTGGTTGAATTTCTGAATTCCCAGTTTCTGGTATAGGCATCATCACTAGGACTATATTTTTAGGTAAGTAACTTATGCATGTTTCTGGTCCTCAGAGATAGAATTGTCTCCTGTGTCCATGGTGACTAAAGAGAAGGAGCTCAAGAGACAGAGCAGCAACACTGATGAAACTTTCAGAAATACTGTTGAGCCATTCTCTTCCCCTTACAGCCCTTGTACTGTTGCCACTTGTGTAGCAGAGGGCTTCATGTTGGAAGGCTGGAAGCGGTTCCACAGATGAGGTTTCCCCAATGCTTTCCTTTTGTATTGAGGCTATCCCTTTGGAGCTGGGATGCCAGCAAACAGAAAGAAGCAACATGAACTGTAATAGAGAACTGTTAGTGGGCATATAGCTAACTGGGTGTTTGATGCCACTAAAGTCACAGGGTGACTGATACAGTGATGGTAGACCTCTTAATGCCCATGACAGTCATGCACCTGTGATGAGTGTCCATAGCACATGTGAATTAAAACAATACAGAGATAGTGTGAGAAAATATCTTCACTATACATTTTTCCAGGATATATAGCCCAAAACCCAAACTGAAATTGTTAGGAAGCTAAAAGTCTTAATTTTATTGTGAACTATTTTTAAACCCATGTGCAAAACAAGAGAGGCTGAGACGTGAGGTATAGTTGGGGCACAGGGGAAGGTGTAAATGGAACAGAAATGTAGTCCAATTAGGAAGGTGGGTTAATTGAAACAAAAAAATGAGCCTATGGGAAGGAACATTAGTACTGCAAGCATCTTACACTCTTTGTACTACTGTCTAAAAACTGCTTAGTCATCTTTTTAATGTCTTCTGGCAGAAAGCTGACATACAGAAGAGCACACAGTTCAAGGTAACTCCTCCTTTAAAGGCAAAATAGTGTGAGGGGTTTTTTTGTATCCTCAAATGAAGGACAGGTGGAGGTGAACAAACTGTAGATAGGAAATAGAAGGGGCAAACAGTTCAATTTAGGTAAGACATAACAAAAAGCAAATGCATGAAGATCAAATATGTGTGTTTATACAAATAATAGATGATTTACAATAAAATGAATGAAGTGGAACACATGGTTTTAGAAGAGGAAGCTATAAACATAAAATATTTCTTTTAAATGTGATAGGTGGAGACAATATATAGAATATTGATTTATTTAATTTACAATGGAGTATTACTAAATAGATTATGCCAGTGGATGAATGGTTCTAAACATTATAGAAACCTCTCAAAATACAGAAAATGTATTTGCTTTATCAATCAGTAACACAAAATTTGTTTTAAGTTACATGCTCAGATAGGAGACTCATCACATTGAGGCTAAATTATTCACCAGCCAGCCTGGATGGGAACAGTGACTGGCATATTAAAGAGGTTAGAGGTTTTATATAGAAAGATAATTAAATAATAGTTGGAGACTTATATTCTGCCCATATTGACCCAGTAAATGCAATAATGTGACATGATATAGAGAATAAATTGTTAAATGCTATGTTTTCATCTTTCTTAGAGCACACAAGTGAACACATGACTCTAGACCAATACAGAGATTACCTAGAACATGATTTTTAATGAAAATCTAATTCTGTTACAGTGATCTGAGTATGATAAAATTCAAGCCACGTGTTAGCAAATACCTCAAAAATTTCCACAGTACTAATTTCAAAAAGGGAAACTACATAATAATCTTTCTCATTTCTAACAGGAAATTTTCAGACAAGTAGCAGTAAAAAGGATAATGCACCTGATTTGAACACTTGAAAAAACCTTTTGTTTCTTTAAAGAAAGGGCTTGTATTCATAATTAATGAGCTATAGGAGACAAATAATGACATGCCTAGGTTTGATAATGGTAGAAAATTACCCATAGTAGGAAAAATGAAAGCATCCACAATGATGAAAGCTGTGAGGCTGGGTAATAAGATGCAAATTAAATTTAGCTTCGATAAATGTATAGTAGTACATAAGGGGGGGAAAACCTTAAACTATATTTGCAATATTATCAGAAATGTTAAAGAGAATCTTAGGAATTGATGAGGAAAGAGAGGACAAAACAAAAATAATTACTGTCATTGTATACAGATGTGGTTTCCATTCTTGCATACTGTCTGCAGTTCTGGTTCTTACATTTCAAAAGAAAAATGGTAGGACAAGAAAGGGTACAATGAAGACAGCAAGGATGATCAGAGAAAGGGGATAGCTTCTTGAATGAGGAAAGATTAAATACAGGAGGATATGTAACCTGGAAAATGATGACTGAGGTGGTTATGTTCATAATACAAAATATCATAAATGACAAGAAGAAGAATAGAGAAGGTTTAGTTACTGTACCATACAAAAAAAAAACAAACCCCAAGGTGTCATCATGCAAGACAATTAAAACCAACAGCACAAATTACTTTTTCACATAAGACAAGTTACTTGATAGAGAGTCTTGCAAGAATCAAAGGTATAAAGAAATCTGTGGAAATCCATTGGCTCTTTAATCTTTTCAGTGATTATGAAGTCTTCAGTGCAGATTGTTGAAAGCTAAAGAAACTTCAAAGGAAGTGACATTACATACCATAGCATGTATTATATGTGAAATCAGAATATACTCTTTCTATAGCAGTATATTCTTAGTCAGCAAGCTTCCGAATCAGACCTTGGATCCAATATGATCATTTTTATGTTCTTATGTAACTTAGCATATTAGCCACTATGTTGAGTATTTGTGATCATTTTTTATCAACTTAGTTTGGGTTTTGATGGATTTAGAATGGAAAAGTGAATTCTTACTGTTTGTATGCTTGGGCTCTTGCTAAGTAGCCTGCTGTGCTATTCAATCATGTCAGTCATGCTTCAGCACTTCCCACTGGGCCAGTCCTTCCAAGGAGGTTGTACCAGTAGCTTGTCTTTTTAAGATCTTTATCAAGTTACTTAGCTGCTTTACAGATTTTTAATACAAAATTAGGTTGTGCTCACTAGAGTGAGGAAATCCTATGCTGTGTCTTTGCTCACAACTGGAACTACAAGGCTTCTGATTTTAATGTGAATTATAAAAAAAAAAAAATTCAATTAAAATGAAGTTGTGAAATGTTTTTTTCAAAACAAGGTCCTGTCTTTCTGACTTGCTCTTGTTAACAGTAGAAACTTGATAACTGTAGAAACTGCATTAAAAAAAAAAAGGCAGCAACAGACGTTTTAGGAATTTAGACATTCAGACATTTTATCCTTAGGAAGGATACAATGTCATGTATTTGTCAAGTCATTTGGAGTCATCAGTTAAACCCTTTTCACTTTTGAATTGGATGTCTGAGTTGTAGGTTCAAGGAACATAGAGGAAATGGAGTTAATGTGAAAGCCCTTTCCAAAACACATACTTCTTCTCATGCTGTTTTTACATACTTCAAGAGGAGTAGGGGTACCCAAAATAAACAAACAAACAGACCAGGAAGCACTTAGTGCGGGAGTCAACATTCACCCTCTGGCAGAAATAAATAGCACCCAGAACAGCAGCTTTGTTTACTGTTATTTTTTACACTTAATAAAAATTCTTAATCCTACTGATGTGAAATGGAACTGGCATTACAAAGGGGGATATAACAATAGAGTTTTATAGTTAATTCTCATGCTCTTCTCTCAGGGTCTCAACTAGGTGGAAAATTAAATAGATCAGATATCTGAGATAAGTCAAGGAGGAACTGGGGAAAGAGGAACATTAGTGGAAGTAAATGAACATTAACACTTCCATTAAATGCAGTATTTTTGATGCTTAACATAAGTCTCACAAACTACCCTAAAATGCTGCAAGAATAATGGAGAAAAGCACTCCTTTCTTACAAGCTACCTCCTCTTATAGGACCAAGTCAGGCATATCTGGTGGTGGGTGGGAAGAATGAAACATTTCTTGTAGACTTTGTGCAGTCTTTTCTTTGAGGTATTCTTAGGTCATCCTAAGTAATTTTTCAAAATGAGAACTTTTCCTGCGTGAGTCACATGGGATGAATTACAGCTCTAAACCCCTAGTTTTTCTGTCACCAGTAGTATTCATTGCTGAGCAGTGTGAGATTGAGATGTTTTTCTTGTTTTTTCTCTTTTTAATGAAGTCTTTCACTAAAAGAATATGGAAGATGGTATTCTGGGATAACAAATTTTTAACGTAAGAATAAATACTGAAACTTAAACTCTGCATCATATATGGGAAAATAAAGGTGTGGGTTTAAAATTTTGTTACTGTGATTAACTTTCACCAAAAATGTATTCTCATTTTTAAGTCGTCTTTGCACATTTATTTGCACTTTTTTTCTTTCAAATAAATTGCTGTGAGTTTATGAACTTCAGCAAGTGAATGTGAAAGAAAAAGGAGCACTTCTGAGGTACCTGCATTCTCATTACAATAACAAAAAAAAGTGGAGACACAAGAAAAATGTTTCTGGTTTTGTCCTGTCAAGGCATACATGTGTCATAAGTAAGCCTGCATGTAAAAATAGATTGATAACTAAACAGGCCATTTTCTGCTCCCACGTGAACACTTCATAAATAACCAAACAATTTTCTGAAGTTGGAAAACTGAATGATGTGGTTCAAACACAGATGGCTGTCTCTATATGGAAATAACAGGACATCTTGACCTCAGTATTTCCTAGTGCTAAAGATAAAAAATGACAATATTCTGCTTTCATTTGAAATATATTTTGAGTTCTTATACAGTGCTTTAGAGAAATAATTATTACCCTACCTTATTTAAAGGACAATATACAATTTTCCAGTGGAATGCTGTATTTTGTGCTTTGGCATGGAGTCAAAATACTGGTCTTGACACACATGAAATTTCTATATACAGGAAAAATATTTTCTGTTGTGGGTAGACCTATAGGAGCAGATTAATTCAGGGATGTTGGTAGCCTTAAGATCTTATCTCCTGTCACCTTACCAAACTGCACAAAGCTGTCTAATGATAATTTGATGTAATGAAACAGTAGTGATTTGACATCACTTGCATTTATGTCTTCCCAGATGCTACTTGGGTTCATTCATTTGTGACTAGTCTCTCCTGGTTGAGTTTAGCAAAAATTAGTTGTAGTAAGCTTACTTCAGAATCGCTAAAAAAGCTTTGAAATAGTTTTTCAGTAGCACAGCTTGCAGTTTAAGAGTGGATGACAGCATAGTATGATGGCAGCAAAGTTTACTGACACTCATTTGAACTGATATGCCTAATGGCTTTACCACTTGTGAGCAATGTGGTAAGCCCAAATGCATGGAAATTAATTTTTTTATTGTGTTTTATCACTGAGTATTTTTCCTGTACATGTATTAAAATATTTTATTATAATATTTTCAGTGT
>JANIJG010010493.1:30913-56333 GCA_024611175.1 Megaceryle torquata
ATTATGCTCTGCTGTTCGCTGGGCGTGGTTTGTTTGGTTTTGGTGTGGGGGTTTGTGGGGGGGGGGGGGGGGTGGGGGGGGGGGGGGGGGTGGGGGGGGGGGGGGGGGGGGGGGGGGGGGGGGGAGTGTGTGTGAATATATTTTAAATGTTATTACACCATGGGAGAAGGGTATTTTTTGTTTTATTTGTGGCTTATTTTCCAGAGTTACTTCTACAATGATGACACTTTTAACTTCAACTATGCCCAAGCCAAAGCTGCCATGGGCAATTTTAGTGAGGCTGAAGAGGTATGTATTTACTTTCTTTAAAAAAAAATAAAATTACCACATCTTCCCCTCTTTCCTTTCTGTTTTTCCTCCAGTTTTCATGTTGGTTGAAAATAAGCAGGTTGAGTGGAATATCATCTTCCTTTTCTTAGAGGAACTAAAACTCTCAGTGAACACTATTCAGAAAACATTATCTTGCTGATTTTATAAGGTGAGGTATATGGGGAGTCATGCTGCTTGGGGTGCATCACAAGAGTGCTTGCAGCTATCTTTAATTGATCAAAGAATGCCCTTTTAATCAGATTTCCTATGTATTGTGTGGGATCCCAGGCAGTCTTATTGTTCAGACTAACTAGGGCATGCTGAGTAAAAGACACTGAATAGTTAAGATCTTCTAGGTGTCCCTAGAAATTTGTGTTAAAAAAAAAATAAATTTCCTCTGGGGGATGTGGGAGGAAAAGAGGAAGTGCTCGCTATCTTATTCAACAGCATCCAGATGCAGCTGGAAGAGATTAAGTTCTACACACAGAATTTTTTGTGTCTATGTGCAGTAGAAACTTAATTACAACTAAAATATGCAAAAGCAAATAGCTATTATGAAGATGGAAGCAACATGTTCCACAAGACCAGAAAAAGCAAGCCAGGAAAAAAAAAAACCCAACCACATAGTCTAAAGTGAATCTTAAAGTTTGGATGGCTTGGGGTTTGTTTTTTTGTTTCTTTGGTTGGTTGGGTTTGGGTTCATTTTGGTTGGTTGGTTTGGTTTTTTTTCCCCTATCTTTCTAACTTTTTAACTCTTCAGGTTGCCAACAAGAGAGCCCCCTTGTTTTTTCCTCTCCTTCATCATAATTTGTTGTTGTTGTTGTTGTTTTGTTGTTGTGGGGTTTTTTTATTGTTGTTCTTCCTACCACCTTTATTTCTCACTTTAAAAAAAAAAATCCAAGACTGTCAGGCAAAATGGATATATATTTCAATTCACCTACCTTAATCTAGTTAGCTTAATGAAAATGCAAGTGAGTGTCTTTTAAAACCATGCTAACAGGATACGATCATTCCTGAGACTTCATAAAAATTATAACGTTATAAGTAATCTTTAGATGCAGCCAGGGAACAAAGATACACAAAGTTGTAAAATGTTGTTAATCCATGTTTTTCCTCTTACGTTCTTACAAAGGATTCTATAAAAACTTGTGTTATGTAGCTGATGCATTTAAATAACAGAATTATGTAATTAAATTGATTAGTTTGGCGTAATGTCTAAGCTTTGATTGTGATGACACTTTCATATAAAGATCACTCTTCCCTAGTGTCTCAAATGCTTGTAAAATATCTCCATATAAAGCACTTGTTATTTAAAAGCTCACCTTAATGGACATAATGAAATAAAATCTATGATGAAGTGCTATTTACATTGATAATGCTGCTTGTCAATAGCTTGTGGAACTCATTGTTCCAGTGCATATATCTGCTCCTATAAAGGTATTTTGAGTTTTGCCAGTAGAATTCTAGTATAGTTACAAATATACCAGAAGAGAGGAATAAATAGCTTTTTTTTCTGTGAGTAAAGCTAGAGTGCATTTTTAAATTATAACTTCCCCCCCACGCATCCCTTTAGATGTAGAATGTAATAAACTTGTATTTGTACAGTAAGTTACAAAAGACTAATGTTTTGCCTCTGCACCTCACTGAAACCAAAATGGTTAGAAGTGGCTTATTGCTGACCTGGAATGATCTCTGACATGTATGGGGAGGAAAGGCTCATATGTATGTGAAACTTCTGGTATTTCAAGAAGATGCTAATGTAATTGCTTGCATTGCTTTTGAAACAAACACATTCCAAATAGCATTTCCCACAGGCCCAATGTTCCTTTGCGCTGTTTGTGTTGCATGGCCGCCCACTGGCACTTGTTCAGAGCAGGCTGCGCCCTCTGCACAGCCTGGTGTTTTGAAGCTGCAGAAGTCCCTTGATAATCATGGCACTGTTTGAATTCTTCACTGACCCGACACAGAGAGATGCCCCAACGCTGGACTTGCATACCCAAGCTCTTCACATGAAGCAGCTGTTTGTGTGGCTTAAGCCTTAGCTCCATGTTGAAATGAGGCAGGTCTGCCTTCGGTTTGCTTAAAAGTACATGCATGTATAATCTTTTATTTTCCTTCTTCCTGCAGGTGTTCCTTTTGATCCAGAGTGAGAAGATAAAGAATGATTTTGTTTACCTTAGCTGGCTAGCTCGCTGCTGTGAGTCACTTTACTCTCAACATTGCAGAATACAGATCCTCCTCTATTGCATCAGTCTTGGCAATCCACTTCCCTAATTGAATTTAATGTTGTAGGTGGATTCAGGACTATGAAAGTGAAAAGCTGATTGCACTAGTTACAGCGTGGGTGGTTATTGCACCTTTCATACATCTGGCTTTAGTAAGCTATTACTGCCTCAGTTCATTGCTGTTATAGTTCCGTCAATGCAGCTTTGTCCTATCCAGTGAACCTATTTCCTCTCAATTGGCTACTCAATTGCTTGAGTGAAAATTTTCTGTCTTAAAAGACTGAGTTACAACTCTAAATGTTCAGAGTAAAACACAATAGAAGCATCCATACTGGGTCAGGCCTGACGTCTGTCTACTTCCAAGAGTAACCAATGTCAGATATCTAGGGAAGAGAAGAATCAGGCAAGCATATGCAGTAGTTTTTCTTCCTACCATGTTACTTTTTGTGCTGTCCAAACTCCTGTACGTTTCTCCAGTATGTTTTTTCTTCTAAAAAGTCTTCCATTCCTTCCTTGAACCCAGAAAACTTTTGCTATGTTTAATACCCTGTAGCAATTTTTTTTGTTGTTTTTCTGACCCAGTTTTTAAAACATTGCAGAGTACA
The DNA here is from genome assembly GCA_024611175.1 of Megaceryle torquata. Classification (NCBI taxonomy): domain Eukaryota; kingdom Metazoa; phylum Chordata; class Aves; order Coraciiformes; family Cerylidae; genus Megaceryle; species Megaceryle torquata. Next base: position 34,053 of record JANIJG010010493.1, read on the forward strand.
CCTCAGTACAGATATAGCTACAGTACCACATGCAAAATATTATGGAGGTGGGCTTTTCTAATGACTCAAATCTAAGACCTCCTGGGCTAATTTTTTTCCCAGTACCTCAACACAAAAATGTTCTCTTATCAAACAATTTTCAGTAGTTGTACTTGGAATGTAAATATGTATGCTTTGGGACATTATGGCATATTGCAGATGTGGTCAACATCTCTAACCTGATTTTTCCAGACAGGCACATCTCAGCTATGGATGCCTATCTATGGCTCTATTTTAGGACATGCCAATTTATTTCCTTTTTCATTAAGCTGCAGTACCTGGTTGTGTTTGAGTCATTTATATGTGAATGTTTTATGTGTATTTTTTTGATGTGAGAACTCCCACTGCAAAGGGAACTCATGGTTGTTCCGTAGACAGTGTTCATTCCTTTGATTTAGTGCTATAGTAGTTCTTTGACGTATGTCTGGGGATGCAGAACTCTTTGAAGGTGCTACTTATTATACAAGAATTAGGATTAACACTATGGTATCAATTAAACATTTTCTAGCTCTTTCATAGGAGTTGCTATCTATTGTTGAGTGTGCCTTTTGCCATTCTGAATTCCTGCTGAAGTTTCATCGGAGTTGCTGTATTCTTCTGTGTGTGCATGTCTTAAAATTTTGATTTTTCAATCCCAAACAGCTGCTAGAATTCTTTGCAAACAACTGTTCAGTGATGAACATAGTTATCTTTTTTGTGTTGAGTATGTAAATTACTATTAGATCCATCTGTATAAAAGCTGCTGTAGAAAACACAAAACATTATAATACATTCATGTCAGAATATGATTAGGTATTGAGTCATCAACAGTTCAATGCTGAAATATTTCCGAAGGGTAAAAAGTACCAGAGATGCATCTTTTTTTGGATGCTAGACAGTATTTTTTTTATTTAATATTATTTTACTATTTATACCAAATTCTTCTTGAAGAGAAGGTTAAAAAAACCCAAAATTGAATTAGCACAGTACTCCCATTTCTCTAGACAGATGAGTTGGTATTTGGAATCTAAGACCTGGCAGTTTGCTACTGTGTATGGTATCTGGAGCTGATGAAAGAAAAATCTGATCTGATGTCTTGTTGCCTTCTAAATGAGAACTGTCTATAAATCCTGTGATTTGGTGTTATGTGTTTATTTTTTTTATGATTGCCACCCATTCTACCTGCAGCAGATATATTGTCACAGTGGGCACAGATATAATAAGCCAAACAGTCCCTCTTTTGAAAGGGCACGAGTGGTCCATGTGTGAACAGCCAACTACTCTGAGAGTAGCTGGTAAGACTTGAAAAATAAAGGTATACTTAATTTCATTTTCTTTTCTTCCAGTACTTGAATGAGTCTGAAATTGTCAGTATCAACCTCAGATTCAACAGAATGTTCCATGTTCAAACACCCTGATAGAATTTCCACTAGCTGAGATGAAAGATTCATATTCTTTTATTTCTAATTGTGTATAGCAATTTAAAGTTAAAGGCCGATGAAAAGTTCTAGTCATATAGGCAAATTTAGAAACCAACACAAACATTCAAGAATTTGGAAACCTTTTTTCTAGTAGATGTATAACAACAAGTTTTGTTATGCTTAGAGGGGCTTTCCTTGCCCCTCCATTTTTGGCTTGTTATGAATTGTGGAAATTTAATGTTTAGATTGAGGTGGGCACCAAGTATTAAAGACCATAGTTCACTGCCAATTAATTTTTTTTCTGTGTGTAAGAACACATAATCCAGAATCTCATCATCTAAATGGATTGCCACAGTTCATTGTCCTGCATAAAATAACTTCTCTAATGCTTTCCATTCTGTTCCTTAACCATACCAAAAATCATAAGAGTTGTGCTTATTGCTGTATCTGTGAAATAGAACATGAGATGTAAACACCATATTTATTCCTCTTGATGTTGGAATTCTCTGATGAATTGGCTGCTATCACTAGTGAGACAGAGGATGGGGACAAGTTGCCCTTCTCAACCTCATGCTCACAGGATGAGGCATGCATTAAGAGAAAAATTTAGGAACACTTATACCACCTGCCATTGAGTATTGTGCATGACATAGTCTATTCACAATCACAGCTTTTTGTTGTTATTGCAGATATTATGAATAAGAAACCACAGTTGGCCTGGAAGCTCTATCTGAAGATGGAGACCTCAGGGGATTCCTTTAACCTGTTGCAGCTCATTGCAAATGATTGCTACAAAGTGAGTCTTCTCTGTAGAATGTGGTGTGTAGTATGTTAATTCAGTGATTGTGCCAACAGCCTTTTTTTTTCTTTTTTTTTTTTTTTTAAATGATCTCCATTGTCATCAGTAGTGAACTTTCTTTTATAACAGCAGGATTTCTAATAATGTAGATGAGTTGGTAAGGATTAGTCAGTATTTTAATCTACCGGCCTTCTTGGTAGACAACCCACTGATTAAAACATTGGTAAAGTACTGCAGACTTGAGCCATCAATAAGGATAACAGCATCTTCTCCTACTAGGGATTCATTGCTGGTAGAAATGACAAAAAACTTTAAAAAAAAAAAAAAAAAAAAGCATTGCTTCAGCAAGGAGTCTCATGCTGGGTTTTTTGGGTTTTTTTCTGAGATAGTATTGTTTTCCTTAAAGCTTGTAATGACAATGGGAGATACTCCTTTGTTAGTCATAAGGAAATGGAAGGAGAATTCCCACAACTACTGTCTGCGCAAAGGGGGCAAAGACGTGGTGTGTGTCTGTGTGTAATTAGGAATAAATCTACTTGGAAAAAAATTATAAGCTTAACTGCCTATAGCAAGACCCCTGATAACACATAATAGTTCTTCTCTTGAACCTTTTCTAGAGGGGATATTTGAAGAGCTTAGGTTAGACTAAGCCATCTAACATTTTTAGAAGTTGAGCTAGACAAGACAACGTCCACTTTAGTAGGACATTTTAGAAAAAGTTAAAATATATGCTACCTTACTTGTACTAAGCTTCTGGATTGTGGTTACTTTAGTACCCTGCTGTCACACCTCCAAACTCTAGCTTATACAAAGCTATAATAGTGAAGAGATCTTGGGAAGCTGATTACAATTCTGCCTAAATTCCTAACATCTCATTCTTCAGGTGGTGTCTATACACAGTGAGGCTTAGCTCTGATTCAAGTTCTTTTGCTGTTCTTCAAAGCAGTGAAAGAAAACATGAGAGTTTCATCCACAGGATGGATGTAGAGGCATATAAAGAAAACTGAGAGGATTTTAAATGACAATATAAGACAAAGAAAAAATAGTTGTCCTTTGCAGAGTACTGCTGTGCAAGACTTCAGTAGACAATAAGAGGATGCTGTATCCAGCATCCTCTCTGCCATCTGCAAGGGTGACTGCACAGTGTTGGGACCTAGAAGAGCAGCAGCTCATTGACAGGAGACAAGGGTGTTCTTGGGAAAAGTGTCATCGTGAGACACAGGCCATCCACTTTTCAGAATGTATTGGCCACAGCCAGTAGGTGGACCTAAGTTATTTGGGGACCAACCAGATTAGATTTAATTTAAGGAATATAAGGACAGACTGTAATTTTGTGATTGTGCAAATACAGTAGTTCATAGTTTTAAGAAGCAGATGTGAGAAGAGCAGGACACAGATAATAGCTGTAAAGCTCATGGAGCTGGTTCAGTGGAATTTAATGTAAGTGAATACACAAGAGCTAGCAGCCATAGGCATATTAGAAGTACAGTGATCAAACTTGCTGTAATATAGGAAAGATAGTAATCTGAGTCCTATTGGAAACCCTTCCAATGATTCTCAGTTCAGCCAAGCTTTCCAAAGAGCAGCAATGTCTGTATGCTTATCTGTAACATTTCTTTTTTTGCTCTTTTCCTTCATCTGAACAAAGTAGGATGTTCTCAAAAACTAATAAACACATAACTGAAAGTCAGAAAATCTACCTTGGCATCTCAAAAGCATTCTTCTAAAACTGAGCGAATTATCTCTTGCACATCTTTCAAGTATTTAATCCATTATCTAACTCTGAAAGTGTTGCTGTTCAAGCAAGTGGCTATGCCTCTGGTGTTTCCTCTAGCTGCAATTTCATAGAATCATAGAATACCAAGTTGGAAGGGACCTCAAGCATCATCTAGTCCAACCTTTCAAGGTTTAAATATATTTATATATATAGTTTAAATGAGATGGCTCAGCACTCTGTCAAGCTGAGTCTTAAAACTGTCCAATGTAGGGGAATCCACCTCGTCCCTTTGGATGTCTAATTGTTCTCATGGTGAATTTTTTTTTTGTTTTTCTGGAGTCCAATCAGATTCTTCCCGGGAGTAACCTGTACCCCTTACCCCTTGTCTTTTCAACATGACACCTTGTAAAAAGGGAGTGTCTCCATCTTCTTGGTAGCCACATGTACTAGTAGATGGTAATAAGGTCTCCCCTAAGCCTTCTCTTCTCAACGCTGAACAAACCCAGTTTTCTCAGCCTTTCTTATGGCAGGTCTTCTAGTCCTCTGATCATCCTCGTGGCCCTTCTCTGGACCCTTTTCAGCCTATCTGCATCTTTTTTTTGTATAGCAGGGACCAAAACTGAACACAGTACTCAAGGTGTGGTCTAACTAGTGCTGAGTAGAGTGAGATAATGACTTCTTTATCTCTGCTGGTGATGTTCTTGTTAACACAACCCAGTATCTTGTTGGCTTTCTTTGCTGTTGCAGCACACTGTTCACTCATGTTGAGCTTGTTGTCCACCAAGACCCCCAGGTCCCTTTCCACAGGGCTGCTCTCCAGCCAGGTGGATAGTAGTCTGAGCTGCCTTCCTGGTTTATGTATTCCCAGGTGCAAGACATTATACTTGTCTCTGTTGAACTTCATAAGGATCCTGCTAGTCCACTCCTCTGGCCTGTCCAGGTCTTCTGGAAGGTGGCTCTCCCTTCTGGAGTGTCAACTTCCCCACTCATTTTGGTGTCATCTGCAAATTTCATCAGGGTCCTCTTGATCCCAGCATCCAAATCACTTATGAAGATATTAAACAATGTTTGGCCCAGTATTGATCGCTGGTTGACCCTGCTTGTGACTGGTTGTCAGTTTGAGAAAGGCCATACCCAGAGGGGGTAGTAAATAGTTCTGAGAGCCAGTTTCTCACCCACAGCACAGACCACTTGTCTAGGTCATAGTTTCTCTAGGAGGAGGCTGTGGGGACCATGTCAAAAGTCTTGGAGAATTCCCGGTAGACAATGTTGACCACTCGCCCTGCATCAACTGAGCAGGTTACTTTGTCATAGAAGGTGATCAGATTTCTCAAGCATGATTTGCCCCTGGTGAATTCATGTTGGCTTTTTCCAGTTACATGCTTTCAGCTTACTTGTAATAGTCCCCAGGAAGATTTGCTTCATAACTTTCACAGGGATTGTAGTGAGGCTAATGGATCTATAATTACCTAAGTCCTCCTTGGAACCTTTCTTGTAGATGGGGGTGACATTAGCCTTCTTACAGTCTTTAGGCATGTCTCCTAGTCTCCATGACTTCGCAAAGATTATGGAGAGTGGCCTCGCAATGATACCAGCCAGCTCTCTTAATGCCCTCAGGTGGGTGGCATCCAGGCCCATTGATTTGTATGGGTCAAGCTCCTGTAGTAGTCGACACCCCAACTCTTCCTTCACTGACAGCGGGTCTTTTTCTGCATCAATCTCCATTTTTGTTCCCGTGGCCTGGGATCCAACAGCAGTGGTAAAGATGGAGGTGAAGAAGTGTTGAGGACCTCAACCTTTTCAGCATTGTTGGTGACTAGTTCACCTCCCCTGTTTAATAGTGGGCCAGTATTCGCCTTCTATTTCTTCTTGTTAATTTATCTGAAGAACCCTTTCTTGAAGTTTCTGACATATCTTGCCAATTTCAGTTCAAGCTGAGCTTTTTTTTTGCTTTCCAAACTACATCCTTGCACACCCTGGCAATGGCCTTGTAATTTTCAACAGGTAATGTTCCATTTTCCATCTCTGGTACATTTCCCTTTTGGTTCTGAGCAGACCCAGAAGCTCACAGTTAAGACAAGGGGATCTCTTCCTCCACCTACTTCCTTTGCTTTTAGAGGGGATGAACTGATTTTGTGTATCTAGGAGTGTTCTTGAAAAACTCCCAGCATCACTAGCTCCTTTATCCTCCATGAAAGCTTCCAACAGAATCCCTTCAAGCTGAGCCCTGAGCAAGCTGAAGTTTGCTCTTCTAAAGTTTAAACCTTTGTCTTGGAACTAACCTTGAGCGTGCTCAGCAGTATGCCAAACCCCACAATACTGTCATCACTGCAGCCAAGGCTGCAGATATATATATATTTATGTATTATATATATAAAAACCGAGATAGAACAGAGCATGTTTTCTTTGTTTGTGAGCAGCAAGTGCAGCAGCACCACATTCTTGGTTGGCACATCTAACATTTATATAAGGAAGGAGTCCTCTAAGCATTCCAGGAGCTTGTTGGATGACAGGTGAAGTGCTGTGTTGTTCTTCCAGCAAATGTTTGGGTAGTTAAAGTCTCCCATAAGAACCAGGTTTTGTTGACCCCAAGCTTGCTTAATTGACCAAGTATTGGCTCATTGGTCTTGTTTTCTTGGTTTGGTGATAGGTAATAGATGCATACTGTAAGGTCTCCCTTGGAGACAACCCCTCTGGTTTTGACTCAGTGGCATTCAAAAGGGCTTCCACAATTACCATAGGTGACTTCTATATATTTTCCGTAATATAAAGTGCGACTCCTCATCCTCCTCTACCCTGCCTGTCTTTATGAAATAGCCTATAGACATCTGTCACAGTCCCCAAGTAATGTTAGTTGACCCATCATGTTTCAGTTATTCCTATGATATCATAACTTTCTGACTGGGCACAGAGCTCCAGTTACTTCTGTTTGTTTCCCAGACTGCGTGCATTAGTGTGCATACACTTCAGGTGACTGGTCTTTTGATTCTCATTTAGGGAGACAGTTGAGGCACATACTACACTACTCTGGTTGACCTCATTTATTCCCCAATTGGTTGTGGTGGTGATGGTGGTATGGGCATTGCTGCTTTGGATCCTGAGTCCTTCAGTTTAAAGCCCACCTCACCAAGGTGGCCAGCCTGCTGCCAAAGATTCCCCTGCCTCTAAAAGAGGACAGGTGGATTCCATCCCTTCCTAGCAGTTTGTAGTCCTCATAGAAAGTCCTATTATCATAAAAGCCAAAACCCTTGCAGCGACACCAGCCATGTAGCCAGAAGTTGGTCTGCATTATGTGGCTCTTCCTGTCTGCCCCAAATCCTTGAACTGATAATATGGAAGAAAAGATAACTTGGGCACCAAGATTTGTCACTTCCTCCCCCAGGGCCTTGAAGTCTTTCTTGATTCTGCATAAGCTTGGGCTTACAGTGTCATTCATGCCTACATGAAAGAGTAATAGTGGATACTAGTCAGATAGTGCTCTTAACAAGTTGTGGCACCCTCTTGGTAACATCAAGTATCTTAGCTCCAGGAAGGCAGCGTATCTCATGTGACTCCCTGCCAGGGCGGCAGCTGCATGCTTCTGTGCCCTTTAACAGGGAGTCTCCCACTACAAGCACACGTCATTTCTTTCTGTGATCTCTGCTCTGTGCTGTTGGTTCAGTTGCACCTTGTGGGTCTGCTCGTGGGTGTTTACTGTTGTTAAAACTTCAAATCTGTTTTTAGTTGAGATGCTGAAGGGTGGAAACTGTGGTGGAGATATGTGTTTGTGGGACACCAGCATCCAGGATGCTTCATCCTCAGCATTGTCTGTTGTTGGAACTTGTTTATGAAGCCACATGTCAATCTCTGCCTCTGCTCCTCTAATGCTGCACAGCCTAGTTATTGTTTCCTGTAACTCAGCCACCTGATGTAACAGGTCATCCACCCGTACACACCTTGTGAAAGCAAGTTAATGATCAGACTTTAGGTAAAATCTCTCTTTAGAACATTTTAAGACTCACTTAAATCAGTTGATTACTTTGCCTGAATTATTCTCAGAACCTCATTGTACTCTAGATGACAAACAGCTCCATGCTTTTGATTTATCTTGAGCTCTTAAATCTGCACTTACAGGGCTAAATTTTTCAGTCTAATTATGTGTCTACCTATGGCCATAAATGTCTGCTCCAAAGACCAAGGAGTTTTATTAAAAAAAAAATATTGCTGTAGTCTTATAACTTGTCTTTCTACACTACCAGCTGTTTGTACCTCTTCCACTAAATGGCAAGGCCTATGTTCTTTGAGTTTATGTAGCATTTTCCAGTTGTTTCTGAAACGTTATATTATATTGGAGGTCTACGGACAGCACCATAGCTGTGACATAAGAAGGCAGTCACACTAGGCTTCACTCAACAGAAAGCTGAATGAACACCGATGGAGCAAGATCAGCAGTGTCCTGAGATTAGGTGTAGCTGAATGCCCCATTGCTATGCTGATTGGTGCTCAGTGAGGAAGCTGGGATGCAGGACTCTTGGCTAATTTGTTGATGCTTTTCATGCAATAGCCCATCTTAACCCTAAAAGGAACAGCACGTGACTTGGGTGAAGCATTTCCTGCTTTTACATCAGATAGAAGGAAGACATTAAACCGATGTCTGCTTAATGAAACTAGATCTGACACTAGCTTGGAGACATCAGTAATTTTTTCTTTTTAGCCGACACATCTGATGCTGTTTATACTCACTATCTTAATTCCCATTCAGTTAAGTGTTTGACAGTCACTTGTGTTAAAATCACCATTTATGTGGAGAAAAGGGAATTATTACTCTTTCTGTAATACCTCTGTTTCTCTGACAAACTTTTCCAAACATACGTCCCACAGCCCATCCTTTTTTCTCAGCAGATGCAGGCTTCCAGCCCCCAAAGGATAGGAGGCTGTGCTCAGTCTGCCTTCTGTGCTCTCTCATGGGAAGTTGCTAGCCACAAACAACAGTGCTGTTCAGGCTTGCCCAAGTGAAGAACACTCACAGTCATAGATAAGGTCCGCATGAGTTATGCTGAATTCCAAAGCCACAGTTACTGTGGTCACTCATTTTGCATTAACTGTTGCCAAGCTGTTCTGACTGCTTGTTCCCATTGACAAGTAGAGAACCTAAGGCGGACAAGATAGGGTACACAGTGGATTTTCCTAAGATCGGGAAAATTTTGGATTATAGAGTCACTGAATCTTACTTTGTACTGTATTGTAACAGTGAATAAAAATAATTAGCTCTAAATTTAATCCAAAAGACATCCAAACATGTCTCTGTGACCATCTCCACCTAAGGAAAAGTGGTTCTGTTTTCAAATGTTTGAACTAGTTAGAGGTTGATATTCTATCAAGGAGTTTGGTATAGTCAGGATGACACTAGATAGGGCACCTGATAAAAAAAAAAAGTAGTTCTGTAAGCTAGTGTTATCTGTATATGATCAAAACAACAGTGCTGATCATTGCCAACTAATAAAGTTCACAGTGCAGTTAATCTGTAATCTGTTCAAAGAGACCACTAATGTTTTAATACCTCTTGTTTCCCTACCTAGAACTAAAACATGCCTGTTCTGTGTCACTTGCTGCCTGCAGGAAAACTGGAAAATGCACACTGCTTCTATGACTTGCTGCTGATTTTAGAAAACAGCTCAAAATTTTAATCCACTTCTGAAAGACAATCATAGTCAGGAATAACGTTTCACTTTCTGTGCAGATGCATCAGTTTTACTATTCGGCCAAAGCATTTGAAGTTCTGGAGAGGCTGGACAGTAATCCTGAATACTGGGAAGGCAAGAGAGGCGCTTGTGTGGGTGTCTTTCAATTGATCATAGCTGGCCGAGAAGCAAAGTGAGTATTCTGTGCTGTATCTGAATTTATTTCACTCTTTTTGTATTTCCAATGAGCCATAAGCCAGAATCATGATTTTAGCATTAGGACTACGTATCCTCTTCTAATTCTTTATTGACCTTTCAGAGAATAGATACTGGCCAGTGTCAATTTGTAATGTACCTTCCACATCAACTGTTATAGAATATATGGTGAAGAATAATTTATCAGTGGATGCTATGAAGTGTAGGAAGCTAAAATACATTAGTCGTTATACTACGAAGAGCTAAATTATAAATGTAGTATGTTCATGAACTGAGGGAAAATGACTGAATTTCCTGTTGATGGCATAAAAACAAAACTCGGGAAACGTTTACTCAACACTGTAGGAAGAATATGATTTCTCTAAACAGTGAGTAGATGCAACTGTGTTGTCACTTAAATTTGGTTTCTGAGGACACTGTCCATGTCAGAAAAATGCGTTTGCTTGATGAAAGCTCAAAGGAAATTATCTGTGTTACTGCTACTTGTGGTTTTGGCCCATTTCACGGGATGGGAGAATGAGAGAGTAGTGAGGCTGTATTTAAAACTGTTCCCTCATGAATATTCTGCTGTGATGCCAGATGGGCATTACTCCTTGGCCAAATTTGCCATTTCTTACGTGACTGGTAGGTATTATCTTGGCTTCTACACCTTCCTTGTATTCCCTTCTCTGATGGAATAATCTCATTAACCACTGCATCCTTCAGGTGTCCTTTCAACAATTACTGCAGTAGATGCAGTAAAATACACATAGCTTGCCCATTTTTCAAGATGCCTACAAATTCTTGCTGTAAAATATCTGGCACACTGCAGCTTCATACTGGTTTATCCTCTTGGTAATGTTTAATGTTTATTTCCACGTTATTTGTATTTATGTGTAAGGTGCTTTGGCAGCATTAAGCTAGATGTTGGCATACTGAAGACTAGCAAGTAGCATTAGAGATGAAAAAAAAAAGTGTTTGCTTTGTTCTGGGGAACTATTTTGCAAGAGTAAGGATTTATGTATTAATACACCACACGTGCACACACTAAACTCCAAAATATTTTTTGCTGACTTTTAACTTTTTTTTTTTTTGACTTTTAATTTCTCTCCTTGTTGCAGTTGTATACAAAACCTTTTTGTCCCCTGGGATCTCCTATCTACTGTGCATTTTTCCCTATTCCTGCTTTGTAGATGAAGGGATCGCTCTGTCTAGGAACCATGTTTTGCATAATAGCTTGGGTGTCGGTAGTTGTATATTGTATCATTTGGGTCTTACACTCATTTAAATCTTTGCTTTTCACCTTTGTAGAGAGACTCTAGGGGAAGTACTGCATCTTCTGAAGAGCCCTGGTAATTCTCAGGTAGAATACATTGTCCGCATCATGAAAAAGTGGGCCAAGGACAACAGAGTCCCTGTTTAAGTCGCGGCCACAAAATGAACCAGGTGTGTTACTATTGTGTATGTGGCTGTAAGATGTGGGTCTTGCTTTCTCCCGTGCATTCTAGGTATTTCCCTCCTTGCAGGACTTCAGTTGACACAACTGAGCAACAGCATAGTGTAGTAAGGTTGCAATACATTCAGCAAGTTTTTGGGTTTGTTTTTTTTGGGGGGGTTGTTTGTTTGGTTGTTTGTTTTTATTAAAGCATTACTGTTACTTTTTCTGTTGCACCACCCTCTGTTCCTCATTCAAAGTTTGTTTTTTACTAGTAATTCCAACCCTCAGATGTTCCCCGGATTTCTCAATACAAGTCACTGGACTGTTTTGCGGGGATTTTTTGAGCAAGCCTTCTGGCTTCTGGAGAAGAATCATTTGTTAAATGACTGATACAAATCTACACCAGTAAGTGATGGAACATGGCAAGAAAAGAAGGATGATGGGGACAACCAAAAGCCAGTACTAGGATATCAGATAATACATAAAGACTTCTGTATATTACCTGTCAAGGGTAAAACACAAACCGTATTCTGATCACAGGCCCTTCCTAGATAAATTTCAGTAACTAATACCTTCCTTTCTTACTTTTGTCTATAAGGATTGTTTTTTCTCTTACCATTATTTCTGAAGATGAGGATTAATCAACCCAAAATGCCAGGCTTCAGAGTGGCTTATTTGCTTTCTAGGTTGGTAACAAAACACATCTTTTTCAGAGCGTGGAGATTTGACTGTTGCTCAATCTTGCTTTCAGGTTTGAGACTCAAAATATTTATTTATGTAAATATAATTAATGCAAGTAATCCGATTAGTTTAGCAATCTGATGGATAAAAGAACTGGGTATTTTGAAACATTTTCTTCAGCATTTACCACCTTCATTAGCAATATATTTATTATACTTTTGGATTTATTATATTCTCCTGGTTTTTAAGGAAAACAGTTCAGGGAATACATAATTCTAAAAGAAGGCAACAGTTGTAACATCGAAATGTATCATAGATTTTGTAGTGAAAAACATTTGTATATTATTTCTAAAAGGAAAATTTACATTTTAAAAAAATTACCTTGTAAGTATTTTATATCTTTGGGGGGGAACTCAGAATACTGTATTCTCTACTGTCTGTGCTTTGATTAAAGCTCTTGATTGAATCTACAGTTGAATGCCTTGTTGGTCTTTGTTGCTTCATGCTGCAGAAGTTGAAATAGTACATTCATTTTGCTGTGGAAGAGGGCAGATTTGTGACTGGTCGTTAAATGAGTGTTCAGTAATCAGTCAAAGGCAAGCCAATAGCCTTGGTCCTGATTTTATGGTAGCTTGCTGCAATAAGCAGGCAGGGTGTATATGGAATATATAGACCTTTCTGCCATATAACATGTCAGTATTTTTACTGCTTTAAGCAAAAACTTTGGGTATCATAATTCAGGTATTTAGAAGTACACTGACAGTTGTGGATGGTTGCACTTACATCTAGAAAACTGATCCATCATAAGGGCACTTCACCAAGAGCAATGTCACACTCATTCAAAAGAGGTGTGAAAGGAGCAACATTTTCACTGAAAGTAGTTAAACTCATTTCACTTGTAAAAGGCATTTTTCTTTCCCCTCACGGTTTGCAAGTAGATTGGGAAAACAATTATGAGTCTTGGTACAAAGCTTCAAAAAATCATGTTGGTGGTTTTGTAGCAGATGTTAAATGCATCTAATTACTCCCTTTATTGAAGCTTAACCTGTAGGAGAACTGAAGAGCATCCAAATCCATTGCAGACCATTTTCCATGTTGGTTGAATCCTCTGAAGTGTAATGGCATTGCAGCATAAGGGCTTGGGGACAAATTTTAAATTTTCTGTCTGTGACCAGTGGAGAAGTTTTTGAAAACTTCACCTTTATTCACTGTAGACACAAAGTCATATCTGATATGCTAAATAACATGGGGGTTAGCACAGTGCATTTTATTGAGTGGTAGTAAAGCTTTTGTCATTTAAGACATAAAGAACAGGGGACTGCAGGGCTTTGCCTTGAGCTGTAATGAAATAAAAGATATATTACATATTGTTCTGGCATTTAAGGTCTTGGTAGTGGAACAGGTATGTAGGTACTATTAAAATGGAGAACAAGAAAAGTGATGAAATACTGGTGTTTATTTTGCCTTAGAAATACATTCTAAGAACATCTTTGGTTGATTAATTTGAGATCATATTCAAAGAACAGAGGCATGGAGTTGCCTTAGCTGATACATAAAGAGAAGTTAAATTTCTAAAGCTGTTTCTCAGGTAGAGTTAGAAAAAAATATCCCCGCCCATTTCCATATTTCCCTGAACTGTGGAAATTTATGGACTCCGTGTACTCTAAATAGGACAGCTAGGAGTGAAAGTAGATGTAGAAAAAAACAACAGAAGTGACCTATACAGAACAAGCAGGCAGTGAAGAATGTATGTGCAGAGACAGGGAAGCAGGTACGTTTATTGGATCAGGAGTAAATGATTATAAAATTGAAACAGTGGCATTTCAGATAATGTAGTGAAAGTGAGACTGAGGGAGAAAGAAATTGCTGCATCATTAGAATTTCAAGGAAGAGTATGGAAAATACAGTTACTGCTTATACTCTGAGAAAGCATCTGATTCTGGAAAATAAGCTATAGAGAATGCACAGAAAGTACTGTGCTGGCAATCATATCAATAGTGACTGGTAGAAAAAGCCAGACCTGAAACAGCATGTTACTGCTTTCAGCTGGGCACTGACTCATTCCTGATAGATAAGAAAGATGACCTTTAATTAAACTTTGTAATACCTGAACAACATTTATGCCAATAACATCTAAGTGAATTACACTGTAAGGGAGGACATTGATCCTGTCTGTTACTACAAGTGACTTCCAGGATAACACCTGTTTTGGCCAGCATCTGAACTGATCCATTATAGCAACAACCCTCTTAGATTAATTCTGGAATCCAGCATGTAACTTTTAAGTATAGTAACAACTGGAGCCAAGTAATGAACTAAACTGGAGGTGGCAAGTTCATTGTGAAGGAAAAGTCATCTCATGTTCCAACTCTGTGGACCATAGCAGGTATTTTGGTTCATCCAGTTTCCTCAGCTTGAAGGTTGTTCATAGATCTTCCTAAGAAAGTTATATAAGGTTGAATAAGGAGAACTTGGCCATTAGCTAGTAAGACACAAACAATTACATATGTAACTGTTGCTACATGTAGTTTCACTATATGGGACCTATACATACATTGAGGAATACATCTGAGTTTTGCCCTTTGGTTTACTCTTTAACCAAATTTTCCATGTATTATCTCCAGAAGTAATTTCCAGACATCCCTCTCCCCATTTCATCTATTCATATGATCTCTGATAAAGTAGCTAATTGCATGAAAAGTGTCATCAGTAACCATTAAAATCAAGTCATAAATTAACTACTGGATAATCTGGCCTGGCCCTGCATAGTGCAAGATGGTAGATTTCATCAGCCAATCTTTGTGTTGAATCCAATAACTAACTTTGCTTCCTATAAGAATATTTGCCAGAAAAACTGAAGAGTCTTCATTTTAGTGTGTATAATGAAAAATCCATAGTTGTATCTGCAATTTGTTCAGATTAAATCACCTTTTCTCTACTAGAAATTGCACTTTAATTCTAAATTCAGCTTGTTTGGCCTTGTTTTCTAAGGTTTTTTCAAGGTTTATCTTTGCTGTTAGTCATTCTTTGGTTTATTATTTTGGTGTCTGTATTAAAGACAGCATCCCTTGTAACAATATTTTCCAGGTTGGAAAACTGGCAATGAGTTTGTCAACAGATTTTATTTTTTAAACATGGCCATGTATCACTAGGCATAATTTATCACTCTGTGACATTGGGATATGTTCCTCCATAGTGCTGCTTACTATTCTCCTACATGTGTACTTAAAAGACTGCATTCACCCTTTTTGCCATATTATCACAGGGGGTGTTTGCATTAAATTGCTTCTCAGCTCTGACAGTATCTGGGGTTTTTGCAGAACTGGTATTTTCTAGGATACAGTCTACCCTTGGGAAGAGACAGCTTACCTTTAGCTTTACCAAAAAAAAAAAAAAAAAAAAAAAAATTGTTTGAATGGGCTCTGTTTTCCAGCTTATGCAGATGTGTGATTATCTTATCCTCGCTAATTACTAGCCTGATTCTCTGCAACCTTTTATTGGTGCTATTTTACATCTGCATCTGGATCATCAAGGAATGTGTTGGATCCTACATCCCTTCAGGACTTTACCAAAGTAAACCCACAAAATATTCTGTTAATGATGATTGATGGCTACTTTTCATCACTTGTCAATCTCAACTTGTTTAACGCATACCTTATGAATACTGTACCTTATTTATGCTATTCTTTCAGGTATGTGATATTAGAAATGTATGTATTGCATTTGTGTAACTGCAATATTGTTGTAGTCAGCTAAACTTGTAAAAAATCCATGTCATGGGAGCTAACACTTCCCATTCATTCTTTTTTAGATGAGCCTTACAGCATCCCAGAAAGATTGATGGAGTCCAGTTGCTCAAGGCTGCTCGCAGAATTTGAAACAACTTTTTTTTGCCCTGTAATCACATTTAGAAGACCCACGCCAAGGACTTACATTTTGACTTTGTAGAGCTTAAACTTCCATTTAGAACAAATAAAGCAGGCATTTCACATCTCTGGGCAAGGGACTGTGCCCACATTCCTTACGGGTCTTACTTAGATGCTAATGTAATTCATCAATTATTTATAGATTTAAAAATAAAAATATATATTTAGTAAGAGCTGTGACTTTTGAGGGGACACGGTTTATTCTTCAAATAAAAAGAGAACTATTTCAGTTCATACTTACACATTGTATTGTGCTTCACTGCTCCACATTATATTATTCTTAGTAATTCTTTATGAGAATTTAAAATAATGAATGCAGTAAAATAAGTAATGGTCTTCAAAATGTTTTTAGAAGTAAATCTTCAAGAACCTGGGATTTAAGTTATTTTGACAGAAAATATGCTATGGGACAGTTTGTAGCAGTTCTCAGATACAGCTAAATCTAACTTTAAAGTAGGATACTACCTATACTGTTGTCTCTGAATTGTATTTTCATAGACGTAGGAATTGCACTGCTCTTCTGAAGTCCTCAAGCCACACTTTAAGATGGCCCTTAACTAGGGAAGAGTGACAAGCCTCAGACTCCACCATCTGTTCCTTGATCACTGTAAGCAACTTCCATGTGGTCAGTTTTGTGAAAAAACACACACAGCAATGCAGAATTCTACAATATACAATGGCATAAAATTTTAAGAATACATATAATAATTCTGAGATGCTTCATCACATAGAAAAGAACAACACTTCAGTTCTTACACTGTGTATTGTAACAGCTATAATCTTCTTTCGATGATTTTGTCCTTCTTAAGCATAATGGGATCATTATGCTCATCTACTCTGGAGCTACTGAGTTTTTTTTCTTGCCTTATATCAGTGGATGAGGCCATTATATGAGTAGCCATTATGCGACAGAACATAATGTCTTACTTTGCAGAGCTGGTGAATTAATATCACTTGAAGTAAATGTTTCTTTTTACTATCAATCCATGTGTGATAGCTGTGTCTGAGAAAACTTCAGAAAAAATAAATTACAGAAAGTGATAAACCAGTTCTTAAACTGCCTGGTATATTCCCAATAGTGATGATTATCATAATATCGGTATTCTCCAAGTTGAATCTTACTTTTGCCTGACTTATTCATGATGCCACATGTGCTGAACTCAGTCACCACTGAATAAACTGGGACGTTATTTATTTATGTGAAACAGTGGTGGGTTTCCCCAACATTTAAAGGCAGAAGAGCTATTTTCAGGTCACAGCAAAGTAATATCTGAGGTAAGCTTTACCTAACTTCCCACTCAGTTAGCTAGTTACTCCCAAACAGATTCTATCACTGTGTATGCTTTTTGTTTCTGCGCATTTCTGCACTTGCTGAGTGTCTTCCCTTCTTATCTACCCACTAATATGACTGGCCTTACAGGACTACCAAAACCAACTGCCAAAGTACTACCATTTTCCATGTATCTCTTCCTCCCCTCACCTGGCCTCTGAGCATTACTTTCCTTGCTTTTCTTTCCAGGCATTCAAGGCAAGATGCGTTCAGAATTGTAAAATATGCAAAGTCCTATGGAGGACTAGAAATCAGCACGACACTTAATAACTCAATCTCTTAGAACTGTGAGGAAGTATTCAGGTAAGTACCCAATATGAGTTACATCTGACTGCACAATTACTTATCAGTGTAAGGGGAATTTTTTTTAAGGCCAAGAAAATGACATATGAAATAGCTATACAGAAAATATAGTTTGTGTTCACAAGCATTTCTGATATGTAGCATCCACTCTGCTTATAAAATCGTTACTGGTATTGCTGCTATTCTGCACTTGTTTTAATATGCTCAAAAATTTTTTTAATTTCTTATGTCTTCTCAAAATACGACTTGAGGTAGTAAGAGAATGCTTTAATAGAATTCCATTTGTCTATTTAGTTTATTCATGTATGAAAAATCGGTTTTCATAAGTAATTTTTCAGATGCTATTTTTAATGCTGTGGCAATTCAAAAGCAGCTTTGTGTTGAATCTGCAATCTTGGTATGTAGTTAAATCTTGGTGATGAATATGTGCTTTGCTTTTTGAAGGCAATGTGGCTTTGAAATAAAATCATGGAAGTATGAAAATGCTGAACTGCACGTGCAAAGTATGCTTCTGACTATTCCGATTGAAAGCTTGTATGAATGTTAAAAATGTGGTAATTTGTTTACGCAATCACCCTCAGCTCTCTGTGCTAATGTGCACTTATTTAGATGTAGAACTTTTATATAAGTAAAAGCAGTTTCCCAAGTGCTGAGAGGTGTTGGGAAAAAAAAAAAAAAAAAAAAGGTTAGGAAATTGGAGCTTTTGTAAAATCAGTCTGAAAGTTGAAGGAGGAATTAGAGAAAAAATAATAGAAAATTTCTCCAGGGTAACAGCCCTATAAGTATATGTTATGTTGTATATCTTATGATTCCTAGAAGGTTGCTTTGCAATCTACATATGTATCATTCACCTTTTTGGGAGGGTGAGCATTGCTTGACAGTTGATTCTGTTACTCATATATTACAGTATTTAATACATTAAATAAATGTATTATAATTATATAAAAAAAAAATAATTTAGCTAAAAAAAAAATATCTATCCCTGTGGCAAGAGACCAAGGCTAGTCTGGCCTGCAGTCTGTCTGGCTCAGTTTTCATGGGCACTGTTTGTCTTGTCCTAGGTCAGCACTCACAAGAGAAACTCTCAGCAAGAGAAAATCTATGGCACATTAGCTTTTTATTGCTAAGAATTACTTCCAGGCTGTTTTACCTCATTAAACAGCATTACTACTGATTTTAGTGTCGAAATTGCCATTCAAACCAAGAATTCCCTACACGGCCAGTTCTTCTTATTCCTGTTAAGAGTGGGTGGGGTAGCGACATGAAATTGTGACTCATATATTCTGGTGTGTTTTTAATTACTATTGGAAGAATAAAACCAGCAGACAGCAATACAGAGATAAGACAATAACCTGGCTCCAGAGTTTCAGACAGGCTGGTAATCTTCAGCTGCCTCCAGGGGTGCTGGCTTGATGGAACAGGCTTTTCATCGAAGATAAGCATCCCGCGCTGCAAGTATAGTTAAAGAAATGGTGCAAATGAGGAAAAAAGGACAACTCCCCAGAGCACTTAATCCCTCTTAATCTCTGTAAATATCTAGGTGCTTTTACACTGCCGAAAGAGCAGGTGTGAATGAATCATAAAGGAGCTACCATTAAGGAAATCTACTCTTTCCAAAGGCAGCTCCTCTTCATTTTTAAAGTCAGCTTAAGTACGGTTTAAGTGACAATGTTAGACACAATCAACAGGTGACAGGCAGATGCTTCTCAGTTCGTTTCTTCACAAGTTCATTGAATTTCTACCTCTTTCCATACATCTTTATTTTTAATGATAAAAGCTTTTTTTTCCCCCTTTATTACCGAGTAGTCCTCTGCAAAATCTCTTCTGTGTTTATTTCTGACATATCCCTTCTTGCTACTTTTTATATCTACAAGAGAATTTCAGGATTTTAGCTAAAAGCTCATTTAATCTTTGGTAATTTGGTGGGTTTCATTTTCTTGTGACTACTTAGAAGGTTTGTGGTTGTTGGTTTGGTTTTTTTTTTGTTTGTTTTTTGGTGGTGTTTTTTTGTTGGTGGTGATGGTTTTGTGTTTGAGGTTGTTTTGTTTTAGGGTTTTTGGGGTTTTTTTTTGGGGGGGGGGGGTGGTCTCTATTTCTTCCTCCTTCTTAGAAAAGGGTAAATCTGCAAGGAGGAATTTTAGACAAACTGGTCTTCACTGCACAGCAGAGAAAACCATTCAGATGCTGACATTACCAAAGTAATTTCAGGTAAAACATGGGATCATTACTATTGGAAAAGTTTACAGTTTATTTGTCAGCCTCAATTGAGTTCACCCTTAATTTTAGAAAAGACTAAAGATGAAAGTTGCATGCTTGCTCCAGAAAAGTATCTTGACACCAGCTGCAGAAACAATTAAGTAAAAAATAAGATGTAACTAGAAAAGTGTTATTGTTACAACTGACTTTGATACCATTATCTGAGAGAACAAATTACACGTGTTCTGCTTGGTAAGTGCACCCACTTAAGAGCTAATGTTTAATGTCTTATGTCTCACCTCCTCTTCAGAATCAAAAGCTGCTCCCAACAGGAGCTTGGTTGAGTAGCTTGCTCTTCCTTGGCCAAAGTGCAGTTCTTTCCATTTTCTTTCATCCCTTTTCCTTCCTAACCTGCTATTCCATATCAACTCAGCACTTGAGGCTTTGAATTTTCTCTGAGGTTCCTTTAAGTTAACCATCTTATTCTATTTATTAGCCAAAAGAATGTTAGTGTTCTGTAGAGTGCAGAAATCACCAGTCATACAGTTGTGTTGATTCTTAAGTTCTCATTGAAGAGCTGCATGTGAACAGCACACATGGTAGGTAACGCTCCCACCTTTGGTTAAGAAACTCACTGCCATGACACATGCACTCCTGTAAATCTCTTTACTGGTCTAGCATGAAGACTTGCCCTAGTTTCTGACTTATTTTAATGTGGGAACAAAGCAAACATTCTGTTGGCTACCCAACAAATACCTAATAGTGCCATTTATGTTGTCCTGGCACACAATGTGGTTTTGGAAGACCATTCCTCACTTCAGGAAGGGAACAAAAGATAGACCTAAATCTGCTTCTAATGGGAAAAATTGTTTCCATTTATGGTAGCAGAAACTACCTTTTGCATAAAAGTTGTTGCTACTCTTAAAAACTACTTATTGACATTGAAAATTTGAATTTGAAGGTTTGTTCAAAGATTTTCTTGGAAGTTCTTGAAAGGAGCCCAGTGTCTTTTAGGTTCAAAATTTCATTCTCCAAGAAGTAAGGCTTGACCAGTTCATGTGGAGCAATATACCAATGCATGAGATAAAGTTCCCACTGTTCCTCTGCCTTGAAATTGTGATAAATGAGTACTAGTGCCCTGGTAAAGCGTATCCGAATTACCTGAAACTAATGTACTCGAAATTCTAGTCACAACATCTGGCATTTCTCTGCCTGCCTACAGTCGTCCTAAACTGCTTTTTACTTCACTGAATAGAGTGCTTTGGACTTTTTAAGGATGTGGCAGAGCAGCTGAAGTACGTGTGCCTGAGGAGAGAAAGTATGTTCAGCAGGAAACTGTATCTTTAATTATAATAATAGATGAGGAAGAATGATCCTGCAGATAAAAGAAATTAGTTTTCCAAATGGTTTGTACGGCATTGGTGCTTGGTTTTGGAAAAAGAGTGAGTTATTCCTTTATTCTGCATCTGTCAGGAAGCAACTTAGTAAAACTGTAAGAGGGATGTGTTTCCAGGTATATCTACACTACAAGCAAGACAATTTAAAGTATTGAATTCAGATACTTGTATAACTTATTTTCTTGTGGAGTACCTGCCTTACATTCGTTACTTCTGAATGCATATCTTAGGGGAGTGAAAGAGCTGAGTTTTAGGTTGGATATTTAAAATGCACAGTTTATCTTCACACCTTTCAATGTATATGTCCAAGTATTACCTGTGAACAAAAACTGCTGTATTCCTGTTGTACTTATTTCAATGTCTAGTCTCCTATCTGGTTATTGAAAATGAGCATTCAACAGAGCTGCAGAACAGACCTTGATTTCCACATACATGTGTTTGCTGAGCAATAAAAAAAAATAATCTTCCAGTCAGGATCTGCAGGTCTGGAGCTTAGGAATACTCAGTTTGAATCCAGAAATGAACTGCCTATTATGCATCATCGGATAGCTTCTCACCAGGAGAACAAGTGGGATTTCCAAATAATTTTGACAAAGTAAAAACATATTTGAGGATATTCCTCTACCAAGCTTACTAGTTATACTAGAACATGAAAGGTGTTAAGATAAAACAAGTGCCTTTGACTATAAAGGGCAGCAAAGCCTTTCAGGCTTCAAAAGGAGACAGCCTACGTTTCTCAAATCAGGTGCGTCATTCCACTGACTTCCTGCTGCAAGCAGGATACTGGGATCTTCTCCATTCTCTGTTAATGAAATCATAACTTTCAATAATGCCATTTTATTGTCACAGATTTTCTCTGGAGTGTAGATGAAAGGAAGCAGTTGAGTCAAAAGACTTCATACACAATGACAGGAAAACATCAAGAATGGCGATGAATGAAGCTTGGAAAGTGGAGTAATGTGCTGCACAGACTGGTCTGCTGTAATTATCCAAAATACTACACATATGTAAATTATGTTTGCAGAATATGAATAGTTAAAAAAAAAAAAAACAAATAAAAAGAACAAAACCTCTCCTACCTAGTATTTCTGAGGCTAAAAAAAAAGGGGGGGGGGGGGGGGGGGAAACATTTTTCCTCCCCAGCGACGCGGGAAAATAAAGACCGCGAAAAAGGTGTTCAACATTCCCTAAAATATCACA
>JANIJG010010494.1:0-34968 GCA_024611175.1 Megaceryle torquata
TAACTATTACTATGCTATAACTATATAAAGATTAACTATATAACTATATAACTATTAACTATAGGGTTGTATAGGAGATTCAGGTTCTCACAGCAGGGAAGCACAATCACCTCAAAGGACATCACAATCTAAAGCTCAGAGGGTAAAATATCATGTAGCCCTTTCACAGTGGAAGGCTCCTTATAACTCGGTTCAGTGTTTGCCTCAGTACTCAAAACATTAACATTTGCTATAGTTATCACATTTCTAATTCTATCTGGAAGAGCTGGACACGTTCTCTCTAAATAAAAAATTAAAAAAAAAATTTTAAAAAGTTTTTTTAAATCTTACAAAGGTTTTTTTCCTACAATATTGCATAGAATCAAATTTCAGATATATATCATTATATTATCATTAGATGTCATTATTTTCATTATAGATGAAAAAAAACCACACAAACTTAAACCTAAAACTTCTTGCCTGATCTAAAAGTGCAAGCATTCCACTTCAGTGATTATCTAATTAGTCTAGTCGTATGAGAAGCATATTTTATCCTATTTATTTTCTTTATTATTTACTTTATTTATTTTCTTTATCCTCTTTATTATATCTAAATATATATTTGGAGCAGCTGGTATTCAAAGGGGGGGAAGGGGGTTGTATTGCAAGCAAAGCTGCCCAGTGCTCCTTCTGACCAAACACCAGTTCAGATGTCTGCTCAGAATTAACTACTGCACAACTAATTCCTAATCCTTACAGGAAGATAAAGGGAAGATAAACTAAACTGGGCACAGGGGAAACCTCCCACACTAGGGTGCCCAAGACATCACTCACTCAAAGTGGGAGGTTCACTCAGGGAGGCTGCAACTGCCACACTTTCCCTGTATATTTTTCAGTATTTCCAACATTTTTTTAATCTATATTTTATCTCAGAATATAATATAGTCCTATTACATAAATTAATAACACAGTATCATTGTTTCCTATACAGTTTATTTGCCACTCTTCTCTTACTCCCTATAATCTCATAGATTATACACAAGGTTTGCAAACTTCTCTATTTAGAGGGTCAAAATATGCCCTGTGTGAGGCTCCTTTTCACAGGAAGGACTCCCAGGATACCAGCCTGATACATCAAAGTAGCCAACAGATATGCACCTATGTAAATAAAAGCAATTCCTTCCATAATTTTTGGAGAAATTCACACAACTTTATTTTTCATGTGACAATCAACTGTATTTTATGTGCTCTGCACTGGTTTTTTTCCAGAAACAGAACTGCTGTGAGCAGATAAACCCAGCATGCAGATACAAACAATATGAAACAGAGTCTGTCATCCAGAAAGAATGAGTAAAATAAGTCCAGGTTCACGTGTTGCTGTTAAGTGTATAAAACTGGCAGAAAAATTACTACTTGCCAGCAGTTTTGCAATGCTACTGCCAATTTCACTTTTTATGGTGGATCTACCTCATGATTGATAGAGGCCACCTCCAGGCTGCCAAGACCTAAAACTTAAGGGAAATGGAAAAGAAAAAAACAACCTCCTTCTCCATGTGCCACTCAAAGGGCTCTCACAGCACTCTTGGTCATGGTTCACCCAGGAGGAAGAGGTATAAAAGCCAAGACCTTCGTTCCAAACAGTGCTCCACACAAGATTCACGCCTGTTGTACATAGAACTGTGAAGCAGTTTATTTAATCTCCACTCAGGGACCCCATTTATATAATATGTTATAATAATGTGAAAATTATAAAGCTTTTGGAATGGTTTTGGAACAGCCAGGAACAAGAGTGGAGAAAACTTGTGGGCTAAATTGAATTTTTTATTGACAACAATCTAACTCATTGCTGTACAAGTCATTAATGAAAATAAACCTAATCATTAATCTTGATGACTGAAGAGAGTTTTAGACTCAAGCCACAAAGAATAAACAGAGGCCTTATAGGCAAGCTACTATACGTAGATTTCTCTGATTTTAAAAGTGTACACACACACACAAATGTATATACTTTGCATGTGTTTACTTCGAGATAGCATCTGTGCTGATGTAGCTCTAAATATACTTGGTGTTTCCAGACTGTGTATTACTCTTTTAAATTAAGCTTATAATGTTTACTATAAAACTCACGCCACTGACATTCTGTACATATTTACAGTAATTACGAAGCAATTTTGTATAAAATTTTCCCAAACCATCAACATTCTGAACATATAATGCTCAATAACAAGTGTATCATCTCTACCACTCAGGAATAGTTGCCTTATCCAAATTTCATTTGGTTTCATGTCTCCTTCAACTCAAAAGCATTAAAACTGAAAAAGAGGAGAAGAACTTGGTGAATTAAGAAGCCTTTCAAATTAATGTAAAAGTGGAAGATGGAGATCTGTTTCTGTTCTACAAACAGACATACTCAGAGAATGAAATCTTTAACTTAGTCCAGCTTTAATTACACTAGCGAAGAATAGCTGAGCGTATAGAGAACATTTCTCATTATCAACACAGTATTTTTAACCCAGACGTATCAGATCCTAGCATATTTTGATTGGAAAAGGGAGAGTGAGAATTCTGTATCTACAAAAGTGATTCAATTCAGATAACTGCTTAATTAAACTGACTAATACAGAAGTAGAAACTAAGCTTTTAAAGGAACAGAATCCATGAAAAATCATCACATTTCTATGAAAAGGTTCCATTTAGAATGTCAGAAAAAGCTGAAATGAGCTGCTGTTATTATTAGTATGATGACTATTATTACTACTACTGCCTTTGACATTGTGAATTCTATGCGGTTTCAGTAGTTTAATTAAATATATTTTAGTAGGTGTTAAGAAGACAGGTTGTATCCTTGCATTTTCCCCACAGCAAAAAGTCTTACCAAAATCAGACTGAAACTATCATCAAATCACAGACTGTAGGGAAAGCTCTGAAGGGTCTTGAGCTTCACACAATTAAACAGAGCTTCATAATACATAATTGTGTCAGTTGGCCTCTGACATGCTCCGAAGGTGGCCTCTGTCACACTCCTACCGTGGCCTCTGACACACAGCTTACACTTTCAACTGTCTGAAATTCCTGAACCTTCTCGCACAGCTCGCTGCAGTTTACACCTGGAAACGTTTGCGCCTATTTTAGAGGCCAAGATGTGGAGATTATTGTGTCTTTCAGCTACAGCTGTTGAACACTTGCAATCTGAGCTTAAAGATCTTCGAACTCAAACCACCGCAGCCGTTACTTTGAGGCTTCGCGGGGTCGCCGCGCCGAGCGCGTGGATGGGGACACCCGCAGCAGTGCCGCCCTTTTGCGCGGCGCCAGCAGAGCGCAACCAGCAGGGACTTCGCGACAACGCGGCACCGGCCCGGGGTGAGCAGCCCGGCAGCACCGCGCCGAGGAGCGGCCACGGCGAAGTCCTGGTTACAGCGGAGCCCGCTCTTGTCTCCGCGGCAACGGCGAGGAGGGGAGAGGAGGGGCGGCCGCCAACCGGTCACCTGACCCCAGCCCGCCGCTCACGTGATTCGGTCTCCATCGTCGCCATCTTGAAGCGGTGGCCGGGGGGGTTAGGGAGAAACCCCCTGGTATTCCTTCAGTAGAACGCAGGTAAAAAGCAGGGCGGGCCTGCTTTACCTCGTCGGGGCGAGCGGGCAGCGGCGGCAGCGGGTGTGCCGGGGCGGTAGGTAGGGTAAGAGGCGCGGCGGCCAGGGGGCGGGCAGGCCCCGGGGCGCCGCGCCGCAGCCCATGTGCGGAGCCGCGGGCGGCCGCGGCTGCCGGCGGAGCCTTGC
The DNA here is from genome assembly GCA_024611175.1 of Megaceryle torquata. NCBI lineage: Eukaryota > Metazoa > Chordata > Aves > Coraciiformes > Cerylidae > Megaceryle > Megaceryle torquata. Next base: position 3,756 of record JANIJG010010494.1, read on the forward strand.
CACGGCCGTGGCCGCCTCACTGCAGCGCAGCCTCTCTCCCCTCGCTCCCCCCTCAGCTGCTCCTCGCCGGGCTCGCCGCTCGAGGGCCGCGCCGCTGGCATCTGCGCGATATAAAGCGGAGAGCAGCGGGCGGTGTCGGGGCGGCGGTCGAGGACGGGCACAGAGGGCTCGCAGATCCGCGGGCGGCCGTTCGTTCCCCGAGCTGCAGTGTGCCGGGGAAGAGTCTTCCCTAGTGTGGGGCGACCCTTGGCAGGGCGGAGCTCCCGCTGCTGAGGTTTCCCAGCCCTCGGCAACCGCGGTGCGATCGGGCCTTCTCGGGGCTGTTGCGCCAAGCGGCGGCTGCAGCTTTTCCTAGAGCTGGAGGCGTTTGGCCCCGTCTCTGCCGCGCTGCTCGGGTGAGAGTTTGGCAGGGGTCGAACGGGCAGCTCCGGCGCAGAGGGGTTATTCCTCTGGTCTGGATCGTCCCGTTTGGGCCCCTTTGTCAGCCCCAGGCCCCGTATTTTGGAGGTCGTGTAAAGGGTACGGGCTGCCAGAGCCGCGTGCCGGACTGAAGGGTAACGTCGTGGCAGATTGACTCATCTTCAGTCTTGCTGAAAGCCGTATAGTTAGTAAAGGCCAGATATTTGTGTACAATTCTTGTCATCCCGCTAAAAACCCAGGTCAGCGGCAGTAAGCTTTAAACTTACTCTAAAGAAGGACGTGACACGTACATGCCGTGGTTACACATCTGATCACTTACATCGTCTGCAACCATCCCAAATTAATACAACTGAAGGTACTATCTGGTGTTTTATTTTGATGCAGGGATAGCATATTTCTTCTATGGTCTGTCTAGGATCTTTCCTCTTAGTTTTTATGCTGCTTTCGGTTTAAAAGGTAGAAATACTTGCCTATTTAACATTACTTAAAGAGTTGAAAAGTACTGAGTATAATTTTAAGTAGCACCATGTGTTTATAAACTTCTTAACTCATTCTCAAACTGTAAACGTTTCAAGTAGTTATTATTCCTTTGAACACTTCAGATAATGGTAAATCTGTTTTCAGGGGGAAAAGCACATTTGTTTACTTCTCGTATTTTTTTTTTTTTCAACATAATTACATACAATATGAAACAAATAGCAAAGTATTTTTGTATAACTAAAGGGGATGCTCTCAAATAAAACCCTTCAGCTTCTTTTAAGCTTATATATAATTTGAGATATAAAAGGGGTATAATTTCTCCTAGCCACATAGAAAAGAGTTAGTTATTGAATATACTTGTGCCAAACATGTAAGAGAAATCGAAGCAGAAAATGCACATGGAGACATCAACGGTTTCATATTTTAAAAGTTAAATAATTGGGTTTTTCAGTTTAACAGTAACTCTTGTGGATATATACATTGATTCCCGCTATTGAACAATATTGAACTTGAATTAAATAAGCAGGCCATTCAGTATACTCTTAGGTAAAATTACTTTTTTTTTTTTTCTTTTAAATAGGAATTTAGAAAAGAACTCTATCTCCTACAATTGATCTACTACTGCAGTGCTGTATCGATTGTTTTAATCTGGTTATGTAGATCCACATAAAGGTAGAAGGCCTTAAGTTTTCTAGTTATCATGGATCCAACTGTCCTATCTTTACATAGTATTGTATTTTCAATTTTAATGCAGATTTCAGCCGTTACCAAGTAAATACTCTTCAAATTAACACTGAAAAATAGTAACGGTGGAAAAAGTAGTCTTGTCTTCAGGATTCAGAAGTTACAAATATTGATGCATTTTCAACTTGAAATATTTTACATGAGCACATGAAATGTGAATGATGCTATCGTTGCTTAGATTAATAGTTCCAGTGATCACAGAATCATTAGGGTTGGAAAGGACCGCTGGGATCATTGAGTCCAACCTTAATCATAACATCTATCCATCCATCCATCCATTAGACCATAGCCTCAAGTGCTAGCTACATCCACTTGCTTTTCAAACCCCTCCAGGGATGACGACTTCACTACCTCCCTGGGCAGCCTGTTCCAGTGCCCAACCACTCTCTCAGTGAAGAATTTCTTTCTAATATCCAATCTAAACCTCCCCTGATGCAATTTGAGGCCATTTCTTCTCGTTTTATCATTAGTAGTTTGTGAGAAGAGACCAACACCAGCCTTGCTGCAACCTTCTTTCAGGTAGTTGTAGAGAGCAGTAAGGTCTCCTCTTAGTCTCCTCCAGACTAAACCACCCCAGTTCCCTCAGCCTCTCCTCATCAGGCATGCTTTCCAGACCCCTCACCATCTTTGTTGCCCTTCTCTGGACCCGCTCCAGCACCTCTGATAAGCTGAATTGTCAGTTGAAAGGCAAGTGAAGTAACTTGAGTAGTTCTGCCCAGAATATTTCCATAGTGGGAGAGGGGCACCACAGAACCCAGTCTCTCATGCCTGTTCATTATATTGCTGTATACTAAATTAAGAAGTAGAAAAAAAGGGATTTAATGGGTCTTCAGGACCAGTTCTGGAAGCTCTGCTTTGGACCGTGTATCTTTCTTGTAAAAGAAGAATGTCCATGTGAAAGAACTCAGGATACATTTTCAAGGGTGACTAATAAAAGAAATAGCGGGCATCTCTTTATGTCCTAAATTTTACACAGAGTATATAAAAACCTACATTGTGTATAAAATCCGTGTGTGTGTATATAGTGGTATTTGAATAGGTTATTTTTAGACATCTTTTTTCAGAAGTAAATTCCCCTCTAAGACTTTTTGTCTGTCAGATTGGACTCAATGATCTTTCAAGGTCCCTTCCAATCCCTAACATTCTGTGATTCTCCACCCCTAACCCTACGGCTTTGCCCACATCACAAAGTATTTTAACATAGATTTACATATATTGACTTCTAATGTAACCTCCAACAGTACCACATTATTGCCTGTGGTTTATGGTTAGATATGTTTAAAGGAAGTGTAAGTGGAAATAGTTCCTGCCTTTAGCTTTCCCTCAAAACAGAAAAAAAAGTGACTCTTTGCAACGTTAGTATCAACTGTTTTTCAATTAAGGGGTTGTAGAAAAAGCTACAATTAGTCACTTCTCTGGAAAATTACATTTATACTAATAAGTACGATTTGACAATGGAACAGTCTTTAATACAGTCACAGCAAAATGCAAGTAAACCACCAGAATTACTTTCTTTTTCCCAACATTTCAAGGAATAAGGTTGCTTTTTATTTATTTTTTAATAACCTTGTTGGAAATTATCGTTTGCTTTAGGAAATATCAGAGTATGTTAGGAATACAATTTCATATCATATCGTGACTTTTAAACATAAATACTCCAGTGACTGTTGATTGGTGCCTAGCATTCAAGCACTAGTCCGTGTAAAGATAAAGACAATAGCTGTAACACTGGTAATCAGCCTACACTGGAACAGTATGTCTTGCCCTTACACAGTTACCTGCTCTCCTGGAATTATTCTGCCCTGCTGTGCTGAATAACATCTACTCAATCCACTAAATGCCCTCAAAATCTTTGGCTATTTAATAGCCATTCGGAAAGTTTTTCTTCAGTTAGCTGCATTAGGCTTCCATATTTACTAGAGGGAGAAATCTAAATAGTACTGGGTTGTGGTTTTATTGTGGAGAATGGAGAAATTTTCATTTTTGATAAACCCTTTTCTTGTAGGTAGTATGGAAGAAGGAAGCAGTGTTGCAGTATTGATGCCAAGTATCGGGGAACAAGAAGCAGTGCTGATTTCTGAAACAGTCATTGGCCCAACACTGCAGAACAGCGAAGATCAGAGAAAATGTAAAACTGATCCCCTAATCCATGTTATCCAGAAACTAAGCAAAATAGTTGAAAGCGAGAAGTCACAAAGATGCCTCTTAATAGGGAAAAAACGTTCTCATCCTAATGCTTCTGCAGAGTCTTTTGACACAGGAGATCTTTGTGAAATCCCAGCTAAAGCCATTGAGCTGTCTGTTATTGCTACAAAAAAGACCGAAGAGTTACAAGCAGAGTATTTTGTGACCGAAAGTCTTCCACAAAGCAAAAAAAAGGTGACGTGCTACCAGTGTAGTCTATGTAAGTTTCTATCACCTTCTCTCTTCAAAATACAAGAACACATAAAACAACACGGGCAGAAAAATGAAGTGATATTAATGTGCTCGGAATGTCATTTTTCTTCCAAAAGCCAAGAAGAACTTGAATCCCACTTCCAGAACTACCATGAGAATGATGGTAAAAACAGCCTCCAGACAAAAGTGCAGCAGTGTGTAAATGTTGCAGGCTCGTTCTTGCAAGGGCCAGTGGAAGGGAGTGTCAAATCAGGGACCGATCAGGCAGGAAATCCAGAATGTAAAGATGTAACTCAGTCTACTCATATGCCTGAAATGGGTAGGAGAAAATGGTATACATACGAGCAGTACGGCATGTACCGGTGTTTAATTTGTCGGTATACCTGCGGCCAGCAAAGAATGTTGAAAACACATGCTTGGAAACACGCCGGTGAGCTTGATTGCTCCTATCCTATCTTTGAGGAAGAAAATGAAACTACCAACTTAGAGACAGTTTTAACTCACACACCCCATAGTATGGATACAGTTGTTCTTTCTTTGGAAAACAGTGAATTTGATACCCAGAGTGAACCTTCTCTTCAACTTCAGATTTGCAATTCTGAGCAACTGTCGTGTAAATCACCAGTAGGAACAAATGTAAAGGAGGAAGAGATACTAAGTCAGTCTACTACAGAGGTTTTAGAGGAGACTGTGTCAGATACAGAACAGGATAACACGATAACTGATAGCCTGCTTTCATCAGCACAGAAAATCATCAGTTGTAGTCCAAATAAAAAGGGTCACGTTAATGTCATAGTAGAGCGTTTGCCAGGTGCCGAAGAAAGTGTCTTACAGAAGCCTTTCTTGATGAACACTGACATTGAAACGGAAAAAAAAATAATCTCTGAGGAGTCCCATGTTACCTATGAAGAACCTGATGGAGTTTACCATGCGGGTGAAATTCAAGAAGTGATAATAGGATGGAATAATAGCGAGAAGAAAGATAATGAGTCGAGCTCTAGTAAAAACATAATGAGTGATGAAAATGTGCCTCCTGCACGAAGAAGGACAAATTCGGAGTCTTTACGACTACACTCGTTAGCTGCAGAAGCTCTTGTTACAATGCCCATCAGAGCTGCAGAACTAACAAGGTCTAGCTTCAGGACCCTGACGGGAGAAGATGCCGTGGGTGTGGGACAGGGAGAAAGTGATGGGCCACGTGTGGCTCTTCCTAAAGTGGTATCTTCACTTAAGAATCCTTCTGAGGAGTTTAGTGGCTTAAACCAAAGCGAATGTGCAATAGTTGAGATAGAGAAAGAAAGGCCAGAGTTATCAGAAGCGCCAATGAAAATGGGGATCAGTATGTCATTACTCACTGTCATTGAAAAACTGAAGGAGAGGACCGATCAGAATGCTTCTGACGATGACATTTTGAAAGAATTACAAGACAATGCACAATGCCAAAATGCAAACGATGCCAATATTTCTGGGAGTAACCTAGTAGAATACATACCTAACGTGGATAGACCCTACCGCTGTCGCCTCTGCCACTACAGCAGCGGTAACAAGGGCTATATAAAACAACACTTGAGAGTCCATCGTCAGAGGCAGCCGTACCAGTGTCCCATCTGTGAACACATTGCTGACAATAGTAAGGATTTAGAGAGCCACATGATCAACCACTGCAAAACAAGAATGTATCAGTGCAAGCAATGTGAAGAATCCTTTCATTATAAGGTAAAGTTCTTTCCTGTGTCTAAAGCTAAATGACCTATTTGGATACATTTTTAGTAACTGGTGAACCTTTTTCTAGCTTAATTCAGTCTGACGTCCTGGCTTCATTGCCGTTGCAGTTGGGGATTGTTGCCAGCAGCACTTTCTGAATATACAAGTCAGCTATAATTATTCTGCTTTAGCCACTGAAATAAACTTGCTTCCTCATATAACTTCTTTTCCCGAGCACCACCTTACAGACATACTAATATCACATCACTTCTTCTGGCCACGTGTAGCAACTACAGGAAGAAAGGAAGGCATCAAGGAACTTAGAAGCTGAAACTTTCTAAGAATGCTCAAACATGCCCATTGCCAGCATGTGCAAAAGTAATCCTGGCATTTGGGGGTAATATGAGACACTCGGAAGCAGAAATTCTTTTCTTTTTACCTCTGTTGTTGTGTTGGTCTGGATGTTCTGTAGAACTTAGATCCAAAAGATTACACACCAGAGCAAAGCAGTGCACTTCTGCCAGATTTATAATAGCTATTTAAACCATTAGAGCTGGTGAGTGCATTCCTACGCACTCAGGAACCCAGAACAGACAGCATCGCTGTCTAGCTGTACAACTGAAAATCTTGCAGGCAATAGCAGTGCAAATTTTTCCGTCTCTACTGTTGTTTAGTCCTGGTCTGAAAAAATGTACAGGCTCAATCTCTCCCCTCTCTTCCCCAAGCAAGCAGAAAGAGGAATAACATCTTAAGTCACTAGGCAATACAGAAATTGAGTCAATTTTCACACGAGCCATTCTCTAACCTCTAATCTAATGCTGCTTTAGGAGAATACTAATTTGAGACTTGGAGAATACAATCTGCCACTTGTCTGTGGGAATGAGGAAAGGAGGAAGTTAAATAAACACAAATCACATCATTCTCTCAGTCGCTCTCATCAATCCCTTACGTTATTAATGTTATTTACTTTGTTTTGTTTCTAGAAAAATTACCTAAGGGATAATCTCTGGATATATTAACATCCTGTTTATAACAGTTGTCATTAAAACTTGAGTAAGGATGTCACAAATGATTGCAGTATTTGAAATGACCAGTGTATATTTGTAGGGTATATTTAAATGGGAGCAATTGTTGTTTTGTTTTTTTTTTCCTTCAGAGCCAGCTACGAAATCATGAAAGAGAACAACACAGTCTTCCAGACACCTTTTCAACAGCTCCATCTAACAAACTAACAGCTTCCAATGAAGTAGATGAAAGAGAAGGTACCATTTCTATTTACACTTGAAATGACAAAAAGTCACTCGTAACATTCTTTCTGTTTGCTGGATTCTTAGAAAAGTGGTTTTAAATCTCATTCGTGCTTGTCCATAACTTTCAATGTATGGTTCTTTCAATGTGCAAAACTTACCATAGGCAGTTCCGAGATCTCTTACGGACACTTATTTGTAGATCTGCATGCTTTTTCTTATGAAAAACAACTGATATGGAGTATTACTCTGAAGTTTTAAGAAAAAATATCTCTTTTTCATCTTTCCCTTCCTCCTTCTCCTTCCCTTTCTTTTTTTTTTCCCTATCCTTTCTTTCCTTCCATCCATCCATCCATCCCTCCTTCCATTCCTTCCTTTCTTCCCTTCCTTCCTTTCCTTCCACAGCTACAGTATTTTCCAAATCACCTGCATTAAACAAAAGCCTTTGTTTGAAAGTCACCGCGGTGGCGTGGTTTGCAGTTAGCATATACATACAATACCATCCATCCTGTGTCGAGAAATTATGTGTTTTGTTATGATCATGTCCAAAGTGAGACATTTGTTTAGCCCTAGAGAGGCAAACGTAAGGCATTCTAAAAGTGCAACCTGTGTATGGAAGAGTTGACAGTAAAAGTAGGTATGCATTTTCTAAATGTTTCCTAACTGTCTATCACCTTTATAATTTAATAGTGTTTGTTTCAAAAGCAATAGAACCCCAAACCTTTGATGTGTTAAGGCAGTGAAATAGGTAGGAAAAAAAATAGCCAAATTTTAGAAGAAAACAGAGTCTTAAAATCCTGTGAGTATCCTGGAGGCTCATTAGTTATTACTGCAGCTTGAATGCATCCTCTCCTCTGCTGGGTTAAAGTTACTGAAAATATTTACGACATTTTCACTTTGAAGGCAACACCAATTATTAGCATATTTCATTTTTAGAGCACTGTGAAAAAATGCTACTAATTATGGTACCTCTGAACAACCTTGGGCTAAAATATTTACATTTTGTGCCCATAGCTCTTTTCTGTCCTAGCCACGGTCTCTCGTTTGTTTAGATAGCAACGTGTGTGGTAGCAGTAGTTCAGCTGTACTTGAAATTTCTGGGTTCTACTGTTACCTCTACAGTTAATCAGTGAGTGAGAGAGTAAGCCTTGAAACTGATGCAATTGCTTGTGAAAAAAAGGTACTAACCAGCGTGAGCCAGGGGGAATGGCTTCAATCATTAATAATTTGTCCAACGCACCACAGTGGATGGCAGAATAGAATGAGATCCTTAACTCTTGACTTCTGTTCTCGTCGTTCATGCTGCCTCTTTTTCTGGCTTTCCAGTATACAGGTTAGAAACTTAAACGTTCATTACCTTACCAACCTCAGGTAAAATGACCCTTCCCAATTCTTTATTACTCTCATCAATATAGAAGGTGTTTAATTTCAGGAAATGGATCTGTAGTGCTTGTTAAATCCCTATGACCTAAACCTGAGAGAGCCATTTGGGCTGAAAAAGGCTAGGGAAGGTCTGCTGGTAGTGGGAACATTCCCCATTATGTGGTGGCTTTTTTTTCTCTTCATATCATAAATCTCATTTTAATGGAAGAGATGGGAAAGAAAGTATTTAGCTTCTTACAAATATCTATGAGCACAATTTGGACTCTTACTTCTGACTGGTTTGTTTGGTTTAAACCAGTATTTTTAAAGATGTTGTGATGCAGGAATACCTTACAACGTGTCAGATTTTGGGGAATACTCTAACTCTAAACTCGTAAACAGAAAATAAAATAAAATAACCTAAAATCCTAAGTCTAAAATCCTCCTAAGTTTACTGAAAACCAAGATGTCTATCTGCTTTTAGAAATAGTATGTTCTAATAAGGTGGTTTTAGAGTTTATATCCCAATCTTGTAATTTAACTTACATGAAAGAGTAGCCCCCGTTTGAGAAAACCTCCTGCTTTCAGTTTAATTAGAGATATTTTTTAATCTATTTTTTGCTCATTATTATCTTACAAACTTGTTACCGCCATGCACTTTAATTGATTGTTTACTCCACGTGAAAGTTAGCACTGTGGCTTGAATGAAAACAGTTCTCCTTTTAAACTTTTATTAACTCATACTGTGGAATGTTTAAGTTATTTCAGAACCAATTTATAATCAAATAGCAACACCACTGCAGTACAGCAATCTCTTGTCAAACAGATGTCATCCCTATAAAGCGACACAAAACAAAGGAGTTTATGGCACAGCATCTGTTTATGTGAAAGATGCCTTAGCTGGAACAGTTTCATTTCTTGTTTATGAAATGGCTAGTCCTAAATGTCTCTTTATTCATTGTGGTTGTACAATAAATTAAAAGGAAGCATTGTGATACTGGATATGATCGGATTGTAAATGTCTAATAATGAAGGAATAGGGCAATAAGCTGCATTACAGGGGCACTTGTTAGTGCTGCTAGAACAAAGATGTGTCATTTCCATCTTGGCTTTTAAGAGACCTGAGATCCTCCATCCAGAAAGCAAAAAAAAAACCCCAAACCCACAAGAAATAAGCCAGGGAGGGGGTGGGGGACACACCTGCTATTTTGCCGCAGCAGGAGATTATATGATGCGTTATAATTTATGGAAGGAATAAATATAAAGTAGTGATTGGTGTAAATAATTGTTCCTATGTGTGTGCTGCTGGGTGGTTAGCCACTTGTAACTATGCAATATGTTTGCATAACGCTTTCAAAATGTCATTAGACACTGTTTGTTTTAACTGCCCACCCAATAAAATACCAAATTTGTAACAGGAAATATATTTGGAAGCAGTTTATTCTAAAAGCTGCAGAATTTAAGAGGGAAAACCCATTCCAGTAGAGTGTGCTTAACCTTTACAAAACCACAGCTCTCCCCCAGACCAGTGTCTTTCTATTCATTTGAGGTCTTCTAAATAAAGGAGTGCAGTTAGAAAAGAATAATTGTAGGAATAGAAATCCCAAAGTCTCAAAGTATAGAATAAAAACAATCTTATGTTTTTATAATCTACATGAAAGAAAAAAAAACCCAACAATCTAGTAAATATTACTATCTGAGCGTATTGTAGGAAAAAAAATGGGTCTATTTTACTTTAAGGTTGATTTGCAGAGTGCGTGTTATATATTATTCCGTATTATTTTTTATAAGAATGTTAGAAGAGTGAGCACTGTGTTGTAATTTAAAGTAAAAAGAATTTTAAAACTTTTCATGTTACATACAGACTCACTCAAATTTTATTTCACTGTCTTGTAATTCAGTTTGCTATTTTATTTTAGATGACATACTATATATTCTTCAGAATATATATATATAAACCCTCTGGGTTTGCCCTACCTAATTACATCTTGAACCAAAAGTGCTGAATTTTGGATGGAAATGTAATTAATGTTATTTTTTCCTTACCGTTTAACTTAGCTGTCTGACTGTATCCCTCAGAATAATAGATCTAAAACTTTTTTTTACATCTGTCAAAATTTGACATCTGTCAACATTTTTTTTTTTACCATCTATGGAAAAAAAAAAAAAGTGAAAAGTTGAACTTCCATTTTGAGAGACTTATTCTACTGGTTTATTCTGCAATGTCATCTTAGGAGTTTTACCATAAAGATTCTTAATTGTTGATTCAATAATGAAAAGATTTGGTCTGGGTTGTCGTAGTCCAGCATCACCAAGAGGAAACTCCAGAAGAAAATTATCCTTACAAAAATCTATCCATTATTTTGGACTCAGGAGGTGGAACTTCTGTTTTCAATATAAACTCCACAGTTCATTCTGAGCAAAATTCCTCCCTTCTTTAGCTAAAAAGAATTGGAATTCAGGAGGTGTTAAAGGAGAGGATTTCCATCAGTTTTTATACTCCAAACTGGAAAGCAGTTCATGGTGTTTGGACCTAATCAGAGATGTGTCTAAAAAGTCTACTTTCCATCTTTTTTGACAGTTACTTATTTCAAATTCCAAGCTTATCTGTCTTTTAAACTGCAAGTCAAACAGTGGCAGACAGACCTTCCTCTCAGTGGAGAGGACCTTCAGTGCTCTTGACCTGGACAAGCCTTCAACAGAATTCTTCAGGATTCAGAACAGAGGGATCCCCTTTGGGAAATGGAGAACTTATATTTTTCAGGAAGGGGAATTATTTTTGGTTTAGGGAAGAGCTGGGAGGCCCAAAGTATATCACCTGGTGATATCTGCTAAAAAACCATCCATCAGATACACCCTTTTCTATTCTACCTCAGATCTTCTGGTGTATCCTACTAGTAAACCCCTTGACAACACCTACTAGTAGTAAACCCCTTGACAACACCAACTAATGATTTGTTTGTGCTGGAGGTGCGCTTCCTATGAGCATGAAGCGTTTCTGAAGTCTGTTCTTGCAAGATTTGAGCTTTATATTCTCTCCCACACATTATTTATTGACTTGTAAATTTCTTTTGGCTTGGGGATGTACTTTATTAGTGGTCTTTACCCATTGCAGAAATTCTCCAGGGGTCTCTCTCAGAGTTTCTTCAAAGCCAATGTACATAACAGAGTAATGGCTTGACCAGCAAAAATGAGCTTGTGCACTTTACTTGGACTTGGGGGAAAAAAAAAAAAAAAAGGTAGAATTACTTAGACTAGGGAAGAGGCTAGATGCAGAAAGAAAACCAATGTTTCTTCTGGCAGTAATGCTGATTTAAAGACCTTGGCATTCCTTCACATTTCTGCTGTTTCCTCATTTGAGGGGTGCCTGAAAGCAGCCTGCTAGGCTGGAATGGGAAAATGACCTGCGGAAAATAAACCATCCCTCTTCCCAAATGTTAATATTTTAACCCAAATCAGGAGGGGGCAGGAATAGGGCTGTTTAAGGCTACACTCATCTCAAAAATATCCGAACTGCGCACTTGCGGGCACACACTTTCCTATGTTAGATTACTCATTAGCCTTTGTCTCAGGAACCATTAGTTTTTCAAGAGTTTCTTTCATGCTGGAAAGAAAAAAAGTTATTCTTGCTACAATCACTTTTTAGTAAACTGGAGAAGTTCCAAATTATTTCTTAATGCATCTGGTCAGGTTTTTTTTTCTTTTCTATCCTCTCAGATCCTTCTGAAAGTGTTAGTGTTTGTGGATGATAAAGAGGATTTAGATGCTTTGGAAGGCATTTTCCTTTCATTTTCTATGTTTGCCAGTTGGAAACTTGTCCTTTCTCAGTGCTTGTTTCTTAATTTGATTAATTTTGCAAAGCAGTGAAACTGCTGGGTTCAGCGGTTCCCACATTTTATCACCTTTTTTACTGTAACACAGGATTTTAACCCAACAGCGAGGAAGAAGGGAAGTGTCCACGGAGAGAAAGAATACATTTGCCTAAAATTTTAGGCATTTCAATGGGTGTTAGGATGGATAAAGAGCAGCATGATAAATAAACAACAGCTTTATTGCCTTTATGTCCATTGCCAGTTTGCTCCAGATATTTTTAAAGTATAAAATATTTATAGGTATTTAACTGTATTACTTTAAATATTACTTCAAAATTCATGTTTCAGAATTCAGTTGTGCTGAAATAATCACTGGAGAACTTCTTACAATGCTGAATGCAGCTCTAACATAATTGATTTTGTTTCATATAGGAAATAAGTCTTCAGTTCAGAAACTGTACAGATGTGATGTGTGTGAGTACACAAGCACAACTTATGTTGGTGTACGGAATCACAGACGAATTCATAACTCTGATAAGCCATATAGGTAAGTGTCTCAACTATTGTTGGCTAATGCCACCTGCTTGGTTTACTTGTTTTAGCTAAAAAGGTTGCTTAATTACTCAGGAAATTTTGAAGATACTGTTAGAGAGGTTCAATTGCATCATTTGCCTGTAAATTTGAAGGAGCCACACTTGCTGGTTGCCTGAAACTATGTAATGAAGACTTGCTATCTTCTGCAGGATGCATCTTTTGCTATAGCATTCTGCTGCTTGTTTTCAGTTGCAAGCATTCAGTTGGGGAAAGGGAAACAATTACATTGTAATATTGAGCTTTGGCCAATAGTAATAATGTATTTCTACAACTCCTTGTACACTTAAGTTCATTTTGGATTAGCTTTATTGCAAAGTGTTCTCCGTTGTCACATTCTGCTTTGCACATTGGCTTCTACAGAGTGTGGCAATATTAACACACAGCATCAGATTTTATAACTTCTCTACAAGGATGTTATATGGATTTATGTAGAAACTTTGATATGTAAAATCATATGTAATACTATAGCTCAGATCCCCATCAGAAAAATGTCATGCATTTTTCTATTGGCTGCTGCACAAATTCCTGCAAATTCAATCTGTGCTCATTCAGTGTGGATCTCTGTCCCTCTCTAGTGGCTAGAAAACAGATCTGAGCTAATAGAGGTTTTGAGCTAATATACTTCTATCTTTTTAATACATATTTTGGAAACTCAACACCTGGAAACGCTGAGCTCAGCCAGAGACTTTCTGTTTTGGATAAACGAACCTGGAAGATGTGTTGCATTTTGATTTGTGCATTATAAAGGTATCCCCTAACACTAGCAAAAAAAATTCCAGGATGTTTGCTCAGAGCAAATTTGGAATACAAACAGCTTTTTTTTTCTACCCAAAAATCTTCCCTTTTGCCAGTGTGTGTTACTTAGTGGGGTTGGAACAGCAGATACTGTCGAGTGCCTCGTATATGGTAGTTTTCTGAATTGGTGTTACCCAGCCTGCTTGATTTAGGAACCCTTGAAATTTTTCTGTTGGTGATACAGACTGCTGCATACTAAATTGAAACCTACTGATCTGGCTTGCTTTTCTCAGTACTTTTTCATAAACCCCTTAGACAACACTGCAGACCTGGTAGTAGGATACTTAAGCCACAGCCTAAAAACCATAAAGGTCCGGTATTTCTCCTTCTGAAACATTTATTCCTCAAGCCTTTCATAGTATCAGATAGCAACCTACTATAACGCTGCCATCTTTATGGTGTAAAAATGTTTTGTTATTTCTTTGACAAAATTTGCTGGAAATGAAACTGTATATCCTCCAAAGATGTATTTTGGTTTAGATCTGATACCTTCTGGATTTTAATACTGCACAACTAAGTCCTCTCAAAAACCTCAAGTTAAGTTTCCTGTGGTCTCAACCTGTTTCACAACATGATTTAGTAAATACTGGGTATTTTACCATTTCAAAAAAAGCAACAACTGAAGTCCTAACAAATACAAGAGTTTTAGCTGAGTTGGTTGGCTCATTTCTATACGTTACATACAGGAAGCTTGTGTGGTAGTATATCGATATTTATGAATATCATAGTATTTTGTGTAATACTTTGGGATCCCAATCCATGGATCTAAATCTAGACTGGTTTATATATCGTTTTTATACAAAGCTATTGTGACAGAAGTAAAAAAAAAAAATTTTTTAGACAGCATAATGCAACACACTTGTCTTTGGGCACTCAAATCTAAATGTGTTGATCTTGTCTCCGACTTCTATTTCAGGTACAATGCTCTGAATCTTAGGTGGTTTATTACTAAATAGATAGTTTGGCTTTTAAAATGTCTTGATAAATATGGCTGTTGCATTATGTAAAAACACAAGACTCCCTTCTAAATCCACTGTGTGCCCTATAGCTCTGACTCTTATCGTCACATTCAGTCATATTCTGCCTTTGCATAACACAGCCAAGCAGCTTGCATCAGGGCTGCATCCATTCCATTGCATCCCCAGCTCCCTTTTACTTGGTGCTGCTTACCAGTTTGAGTTGAGGTACACAGGGTAGATGTCAGAAAGGAACAGAGTCCATATGCCTACTGATTCTGGCTCAAAGGTGGAAGATTTTTTTGGGTTGCAAAAGATTCTTGTGGTCCAAAAATAGCAAGTTAATGCCATCGCTTTGACTTCTGTAACTATTGTTAGTCTTTAACTGTAGTCTTTCCCGATACCTTTGCTTTCTTAGAGATTTTTATTTCTGGAATAGTGCCAGCAGTTAATTGTCAGATTAGTTTACTTCTTGTTGTCTCTTCAGATGTCGAGTATGTGACTTCGCCACCACAAATATGAATAGCTTGAAATGCCATATGAGGCGTCACCCCCAGGAGCATCAGGCAGTGCAGCTAATGGAACAGTACAAGTATGTAACAGTGCTAATTTGGCAAAAAGCTGTGATAACTAGTCATTTTGTTACATTAAGATACAAAGAGTTCAGATTCTACTCTTTTCCTTCCTAGAGTTATTCCATGTTCCCATCACTTTTTTTGAGAAAGAGCTTTGCTGTGCCATTCCCAAGCGGCGTTTTTGCTGCCCATTAAAGATGGCCATGACCTCCCACTGGTACAGTATTCAGCTGGTTCCTTCCAGAATGAGGTGGTCACATATAAACTGCCTATTACAAGGAGTTTCCGGACTGTGTTTCACCCCTGGGGAGAAGGCGTATGCCAAAAGCATGCCAGGGCAATTCTAATGTTAATATTATAGGCTGTTAAATTCCAATACCTAGTAATAATCCTGGTCTTTAACATCCTAGTCTAGGCACAGCCTTTGCATATCAGAATCCAGATGGGCATCACACTGCCCCAGTTAAGAATTGGTATGGATTATGTTTAAGTGAGGCATGTCCTTTATAGTCTACCTATTGATGTGCGCATTTAATATAAATGCATATACATGAGAAAGTCAGCACTAACACGTGCCATTGTTTTCTACTAATTTGCAACAAAAAAAAAAATCTGAGAAAGGAAAGAAAACTGGGAATATTATGAACATTTCTTAGTGTACGGTCTTAAAGGCGATGGGAAGATCCCAACTAAAGCACATTCACGTAAAGGGTTTCTTCTCGACAAAATCTGCTTCTACAGCCTCAAAGTTCTTCAACTGCAGTTTTTTCCTCAAAATTCTCCTAAGCAGTGCTAAGTTTGCTCTGCTGTCATACTTCTTACAGTACTGATGCGTGCTCTTTAGGATACACTTGAACAGTAAAGTTTAATCATTCAACACAGGTCAACCAGGAAGGCAAATCATGCTATAGAATTGAGTGGTAGTTCTGCTACTAAATTCAGTGGTAAAATAATTTTGTTTCTCTGGGAATGTCTTGCATTAACTTGGTGTAATTGTACAATTAGGTCAATGATCATAAACTGTAGTGTACCAGGCTAAAAGCTGTTGAGTTTCTGTGTCTCTGATTTGAACTGTAGTCTAAAGCAGGCAACACCATTTGGCTCATGATACTGTTCTCAAAGTAAATCTGATTAGTAACTGTAGTAAATCTGAATAAACTAACGTACAACAAAAAATTACTGCAATTAAAAGGGAATAAAGCAAACACTGAACTGTTGCTTCATCTGCTGTTTTACCAACTTACTTACCAAGTTGTGTTAGTGGTGCAGAAAAATCCTACATATAATAAGACTAGTGGAATACATGTGCATATCAAATGGAATTACGATTATCAGTTGATCTTTGTGTTTTGCAAAAAAAAAAAAAAAAAGTCTTTAACTGTTAAAGGTCTGCCTTTTATCTTATTTTTAATGATGGCATTATTTTTGTAACAGCCTTATTAAGATTCTCAGCCCGAGAGTGAACTTGCTTATATTTGGAAGCATCCATTTTCTGTGTAAGGCTTCAAATTAGAAGGAAAAGAGAAAACCAGGAAAGTAGATTCCAGATCAAGTAGCAGAGAAAAGTGAGCTAGAAGGACATACATGTTGTTACCCAGCAGGCCAGAATTATGGAAGAAATTCTTCATGGCGAGGGTAGTGAAACACTGGAACAGGTTGCCCAGAGAGGTAGTGGAAGCCCCATCCCTGGAAGTTTGGAAGGACACACTGATGGGGCTCTGAGCAAGCTGCTCTAGTGGGAGGTGTCCCTGCCAAGGCACAGGGGTTGGAACCAGATGATCTTTAAGATCCTTCCAACCCTGATGATTCTGTGATTCTATATAAGCAAGGCAACGTATTATGCATCCAGATAACTTGTGATCCTGATTTTTGCTCTTCTTTCAGTCTTCTGCTGAGCAGAAAGATTCCTATGTATGCTTATTTGCAAGGCATTTAAGGACTATATCCTACCATCATTAAGAGAATGCCTTGATGAACTGGACTGTGTAACACTGTTTTACGTATGCCTTCTTATGTTTCCAGGCTGTATTTCTGCAAAAAGGTCTTAAAAAATTACAAAATCTTACTAGCACAGCAGTGATTTTATCAGTCTTGTCTTAGTGTAACATAATGGGATCACACTGGTTGAGCAAAATTCCTCTCATTGAGAGATGAGATAGGAATGCATCTCAAGGCTAGCTATAATTTATTAGAAGAAGGTCACCCTCAGTCTCCAGAGAAATTTGATTGTGGCCTTTTCCATGGGATCTGAGAAACTGATGGCTTCCAAAGCAGCAGGTAGATAAGCAAAGTAGCTTCCTCATCCAAAAGACAAGGAGCTACAGCATCGTTACCACAAGTACTGTGCTGCTCAGGAGCGATGGCATGCAGTATCACTCATCTCCTTCGTGCTGAGATGACTGAATCATCATCTTAGAAAACATTTGTTAACAAACTCCTCTGTTGTATGTTTCTGTATGAGAAAAAAAAGTCCCATGGGATTTGATCAGTCTTGGGGTTGTGTCCATAAATATACACTACATCTCTAGGTAAATAGGATTTCTTTTTCAAGGGTCTTTCCTGTCTAAGACAATGTTTTATAGGGAAATAGAAAATTTAGTCTCATGGTACCTGAGCTGATGGAAAACCATGTGGACAAAATTGTTACCTGAATCTCAACCTGCAAATATATTAAAAATCTGGCCACTGTCCTCGGCAACCTGCTGTAGCTGATCCTACTTAAGCAGGTGGATTGGGTTAGGGGATCTTGAGAGGTTCCTTCCAACTTAAATAATTCTGTAATCCTTAAACTAATACATGCTACACCAGGAAAGACAATTAAAATTATCAGTGCTAATTACACAGCTCCTGCTTCGTTCAGAGAGCTCACTACCTGCCTGCCAGATATCCCCCTGAGGTACCCTGTGTTTCTGCAGTCACCAGAACTCTTGCATATTTGCAGTATTTAAACAGTTTTAACGTGCCAAACAGAGAAGATTGCAATTCAGTGGTTTAAGAGTTCCAACAAAGCAAACTTAAAAATTCTCAGAGTCTAAAAATAATCTTATATTTCAGAATGAAACTTTGCAAACTACTTTGACTTAGTTACGAAGCTGAAAAGGGGAAGTGAGGAGAGGATTGACATGTATCTCTCTGTTCACTCATCCTTTCGGAAGAGTTAATCCATTACTAAACTAATCCCATTTAACTTCTAAATGTTTCTCTTTTTCCTTCTCCACATTTTCTCCCTAGATGTTCTCTCTGTGGATATGTATGTAGCCATCCTCCATCTCTGAAATCCCACATGTGGAAGCATGCAAGTGACCAAAATTATAACTATGAACAAGTGAACAAGGCTATTAATGATGCAATTTCGCAAAGCAGCAGGTATGTCTGATTTACTTTCAAGCCCTATCATTTAGGATTTTTCAAAGGACCCAATGCTGATCCAAAAAAATAAAGTTTTTCCTGACAAAAAGCAACTGATAGTTTTGATATTTGTTTGGGTTTTTATTATTATTTCAGGTTTCAAGGACACCTTCCTGACAAAACCCTATTAGAAGGCACAGATGAAAGCACAGTACAACTGCTAGGAAGTTCAGACAACTTGGTGTCCTTTACAGAGTCTATTAACCAGACTACGAATGAAATTTCAGGTTCTGATGAAAATGAAAAACCTAACTTGATCGATACCTCTTGTGGTTTAGAAAAGAACTCCACTCTACCCCATCTTGGCACAGAATACTGTGTTCTTCTCTTCTGCTGCTGCATTTGTGGTTTTGAGTCTACCAACAAAGAAAACCTCCTCGATCATATGAAAGAACATGAGGGTGAAATCATAAACATCATTCTAAATAAGGACCACAGCACAACTCCGAGCACAAACTAGCTGAAATAGTGAGTTAAAGAGAAGGATTCCTAGAGTCAATATTTTCTTTCTTTGCTAATTTTTGCCTGAGAAACTTGCTAAAGAGAAGAATTGCAAGCAAAACTTGATTTCTCATCCCGAGTCCTTGTTTCAGTAGGAGTACAATATTTTAACGAAGGACCGATCGGTCATTTAGGAGATAAACATAAGCTTGGAGAATATAACAATCTGTTTTAACCTGTTATTTCTCTATATGGTGCCAAGAATGTAGGATTGTTGTTTGTTTTTTCTTTTATTGTCACATACTAGTCAGTATTCACAGTGCGTTAAAACCCAAAGGTATGAAAACTTTGTACGAATCGAAAAGCTTTTTTCTTCTTCTTTGATGATTTTCCAAATATTACAGCAAAGAACTTTTTACCCTCTTTTCTGAAACTGGCAACAGACCAAATCAAAATTTTACAGGATGATATATAAACCCCACTGCCTGGATTCTGGAAGGTAGGTGAAGGGAAGATAGGTGAGGGTGTGTGTGTCTGCAAGCATACACAAGCATTTCATTTTTCCCAGTCTATTTTTAAGGCCTTACAGTTTCCAAGTCATCCTTCAGCAGAGACTGCTATCCTTTTTATTGATTAAGAGCAATGGGAGCAGAGAAGCCTAGAAGTATTTTGCTAATAACTATTTGTCTATTTGGATCCTAAAAAAAACCCCTACCCTACTAACTTTTGAACTGATAACACGTAAAAAGATCCTTTGTAATACTGGCCTGCTCTCAGTGACACATTCAACAGAACTATTAAAAAAAAAATAATTAAGCTTATTATAGGTCACTTTTAATTTGTGGCAATTACTTTGCAATATGTATGAGTGGTGTTTTTTAATGAGAACAAGATGTTAACAATAATTGCCACAAAGAGATGTTAAATTAAACCTAGGTAGATTCCTAAAGATGTAGGTGAGCACAAAGTGGGATTTTGAGAAATGCCTTTATGCTTTGGAGTTCTTTGAAATCCTACAAGGCTGACTAAATTTCCCATTTGTCTGGCAGAGCTTTAACAGTAGAAGTAATTCACTGAAAGGCAGAATAATCTTCCTGTAGAAAATCAGATTTAAAAAAAAAAACAATGAACCAAACAAAAGGAAAACAATGTTTTAAGCAAAAACTGTATCCTGTCAATTACAGAATAAATTTTGCTAGTGCATGCAAGATGGATTCATAAAGGGAACTAGGGATTACTTTGTTTTTGAAGAAACACAGAAATCTTACCCTTTTAAATCCTTCAGCTTCTAAAATTACAGTACTTTTAGGTTTGGGTTTTGTTGAAGTGATTTTTACAGTGGATTTTTTTATTTATTTATTTTTATTTTTTTACAGTTACTGCAGTTTGCAGTAGAAGACATTCATCTGAGTATTAGTTTGGAATATTATTTTATTGGCTAATTACCTGGCAACTTTGTTGAAGTTATTTACAAAGTCAGCCACTTAAATTGTTTGAAATCCCTGCTTCAATCAAAAGACATAGTAAGCACTTCCAAAGAAGCTAAGATTCCAGGAATGTACAATTGATTTTTCTTTGCAGGTGATTTCCTCAGTTTGACTGGTTCTTTTCAGTTAAATAGCTATTTGTTTATAAATTAGATAGCAGAAAGTACACATTTTACTTTAAAAGTTGGTTGGGATATAATATCAAACTGGTTTTGTGTCATATTTGAGACTTTTTAACTACATGTGAAGTACACATTACTTTCAATTAAAAGTTATTTTTCATATTCTCATAGATGGCTTTTACACATTTGAAAAACATGATTTATTTACATGATCTTAAATTCAATTAGAGATAGTAAACTTTTAACGGGATATACAATATAAAATGTTGACACCAATATTTTACCTTCAGTTTAGAATTCATGTGAAAATAGGACATTCTCTGGAATCTCTCTCAACTTTCTCATTCAGAGATCCCATTTGTTGAAAACTTTCATGTACAACTAGCTCTGCAATATTGCTAAACTCTCAGCTGGTATTCACATTAACTGTATTTTGCCACATTGTGATGTGTGTAAAGGGATAATTATTTTTAAGTCGCTTACTTAGTGAAAGATAAAAAGGTGAAAAACTACATTCATAAGCTAAGAAGAAGATGGCAGTGAACCAAGACTTAAAAAGCAAGTAACCTTGAATTAAAAATTTAGAAGTTTGGTGCATTGCAAGCCACAATTTGCAGCATTAAGTATAATGCAGCAGGACTCATTCTAATGAGGATTACTAAGGAGGACGCATCTATTCACGGTTGTTCCTGCCCCCTTGCTTTTTACTTTTTGACCACGTGTTGCTACAAAATAGTAGAAAGCTAGTTGCCTCTAAAACCAGTTATCAATCCTAATGCCAACAAATTAAGTCCTTCCCCCATGCACAGAGGTTTTATTTTTAACTCCCTCCGTGCTGCTTGCCAAACCCATGGACTTTATCAGAAGTTCTGCATGTGAAACAATTAGAGACTTAGTTTTTCTGCCAGCAAATTATTCCTCAGGTTACCTGCTTTAGAAAGTGTATGGTTGGCTTGCTGCATGTTATAAAAACATATTTCAAAGTCACCAACGCTGCAGTCTTCCCCCTTCTTTAAGGTTTTAAAATATTTTGGTATCTTCTGGCACAGCTCTTCACTTGCTGTTTGTTTAAATTAGATTTTATTCTGCAATATGAACTGTAACTTGCAGCTTTGTTTTAAATGCCTATACTTCTACTGAAGAGAACATTCATGGTAGACTGTACTGATAAATAGATGCATATTTCAGCTTTCCAATTTATGCTTGGCCTAGAAAAATAGTGGGATTCAGTCACACTTACTGTATTTTCCTCTTTCAGAAGCACTTATTTAATCATTTTTTTAAATATACAGTTGGTGCTCAAAAGTAACATTTGTTAAGAGATATTTAATAGAAATTTACATTTGCATTTGATATTCATGGTCATGGGTACATGTATTTTTTTAAGAAAAAGGTATTGTAACACTATGGCACTGCTTTTATAGCCAAAGTATAAAACAAAAGAATTTTAAAAACTGACATGTAAAGACTTGCAGTTAATTCTGATACTGTTTCTTATTAAACAGGATGATTTCCATTTTATAAATTATCCAGCACATTAAGCTGCATGCCTTAAGCTCTCTCTAGGATTGTGTTCCTCATAGACGACTGTTTGGAACTATGAAGCGAAGTCTGTAGTACTACTTTAACTACCTTCTGAAATACTGTACAATGGTAGAATAATTTATTTTGCTTTACAGGAGTTTGTCACGTATTGACTTTAATATTGTATTTTGGTAATAAACTTTTTTTGTTAAACACTTTAGTCAACTTCTATTTCACCTGTATAAAATAGGAATATGGAAAATTCCAACACTGAACCAGCATTTAAAGAGATGAGAATTTCTTTCAATCCCAAGAGTTTAAAGAGACAGGAATCTCTTTAAATCACAAAGTATTTGAAATCCTTTACTGCTGTTTCTCACATTCTCACTGTTAATGCAAGTTTTACAAAAATAACTGTAGTGATGAAATAGGAGACTGTTTAAAGTCAAACCACTTGCAAGCCTGCATGCAGTTACGATGGGACGATGCTGAAGGGCAGAAATGCCTTTTCAAAATTCATAATGAAACCTGGGGGAATTTTTTCCCCCCCTAATTTAATGGAGTGAAAGCCTTATGCAGCTTTTTTCAGGTAAAGGATTGACTCTGGCTTATCCATTACATAAAACATACCTTGCAACCTAATTGCAACCAACTCTAAACTCAGTTTCTGTTGCTGGCCAAAGAGAGAAAAGAGACAAGTACTGCCCAAGTACCCACTGCTGATATTATTATGGTTTACATTATCATGTAAAAACAATATCATGGTTTCTATTTAGATAAACAGCCTTTATTATTTCATTTTGTTGTTACTATTATGGCCCTGGACCAAACACACTGAAGTAAAAAAAAGTTGGAACTACACATGGGTTTAGATGTGAAAAAGCTTCACAACAAATCCATCGCACTTTCTCTAATGCAAAACCTGGCAGGGCAAAAAAGTCTGAGGTAGGTTGTGGCACCCAGATGTTACCCTACTCACTACTAAAGGCTAAAATGCCTTGCTCCCTTCAGAGCCTCATCAGAACTTCCTTCCCCACATAAATAACGTGTGATCCAACTGGCATACAAGGCACCTTATCTGCTGTGAAACACGTGTCTTACCAGACACCTTCCCTCCTCACCGGCAAACCCAGAGCTGGGCTGCTGCTGCCAGAAGAACAGCCACTGTGCTTGCTAGTGAACCTTGCAGCTTTTGCAGAAATAGGACTGGGCACGTGGTTTGTTGTTGATGATAGTAACACTCCTGGGAATCAGGAGAAAACAGGTTAGAGTCTTGCTGTGTATCCATGGGATTTTAATCACTCTGTCCTCTTATCTTTGACAAGTATTTATGGTCAGAATTATTGCAGAAAGCTTAATGCACCATGCCCCCCCTTTTTTTTTTTTTTTGCAGTCCCTTCTAGGCATATTTGGAACAGAGCTGTTACACTAAGTCACTCAAACACCATTGATACTGACTTGACTTTGCTAGGTAAAAATCTCAGAATCTGTAAGGCTAAAAGGCTTTTGCTGAAAAGCAAAACTTCAGGCACCTCATGAACTTTAAAAGTTGAAGAAAGAGAACATAGAAATTTGACATGCATATGGCACAGCTGCTGAACAGCAACTAAAACCATTCCTGGTTTACACTCAAGAGTTTTTTTTTAGGCAGAACTTGAGTGCTCCCGCATTTCTAGTTCAGAGTAGCTCCTTGTACAGTACTGAATGTGACAATCCAAGAGAAAACACAAATGTAGATAGTAGAAATAAACAATTCACAGTTTCATTCAACCATTTCTTCTATACTATGGTTGATAGATGTTTGATGGGATTATGGGGAACTTGGTAGTAACGTTAAGACATTGCCACTGTGTGATCTGCTTGGAACACAGTAAGAAACAAGAATATTGATAAATAATATCCTCTTGCTGCTGTGCCAAGTACAGAGTATTATACTACAGTATTACTGATTGCTTGCTACATTTCGCTGTATCTTAATTTACATTTTTACAATACATTTTTCAGAGATTAATATCAATCTAGAAGTTCTTCAGTTTTTCTGTGTACTCATGACTTAAAATGTCAGTTCACCTTATCAACAGACTTGTTGCCTAATACATTGTTTCTGAGAATACGTTGAGTAACTCCCTCATCACAGGATCACAGGGTGTCAGGAGTTGGAAGGAACCTCTGGACATCGAGTCCAACCCCCCTGCCAGAGCAGGGTCACCCAGGGCAGGCCACACAGGAACAGATCCACATGGGGCTTGAAAATCTCCAGAGAAGGAGACTCCACAACCTCTCTCAGGAGCCTGTTCCAGTGCTCTGTGACCCTTAAAGTTCCTCCTCATGTTGAGGTGAAACTTCCTGTGCTCCAGCTTACATCCATTCCCCCTTGTCCTATCACAGGGCACAAATGAGAAGAGGTTGCCCCCCTCCTCCCAACACTCAGCCCTCATATATTTATAAACATTTATTAAATCCCCTCTCAGTCTTCTCCAGACTAAAGAGCCCCAGGTGTCTCAGCCTTTCCTCATAAGACACGTGTTCCAGTCCCTTCAGCATCCTTGTAGCCCTCTGTTGGACTCTCTCGAGCAGATCCCTGTCTCTCTTGAGCTGGGGAGCCCAGAACTGGATGCAATACTCCAGGTGAGGTCTCAGCAGTGCAGAGTAGAGGGGGAGCAGAACCTCCCTTGATCTGCTGGACACACTCCTCCTAACACCCCCCAGAAAACCATTGGCCCTCCTGGCCACGAGGGCCCATTGCTGCCCCATGGAGAACTTGTCCACCAGGACTCCCAGGTCCTTCTCCACGGGGCTGCTCTCCAGCAGATCACCCCCCATTCTGTACCCAACCTCATAAGAGGATTTTTTTTTTTTTTTTCTTTTTTTACACTACCACTGCTCCAGTCCATGAAAAAAAGAGGCAGTAAAGAATGCTCTTATTTATTTTCCCTAATATCTAATCCTGTGCTATATGAATCTTGAACAATAGGAGTTAATATTTCAAAGTGATGGCTAGAGCTGATTAGTTAGTGTTTTAAAGGTAACAGTGACTTTTAGATACATAACCCCTCCAGAAGGCTTTTCTATTACACAAACTGTTTTCAGTTCAAAGAACACTGTTTTGCATTGCTTGGATCGGGTTAGTAACTCACAACTATTGGTGGAGTTTGTACTGCTGGTGATCTGCATTTGTTTCCACAAAACTGATCCACATTTGTTTCCACAAAACTGAAAACTTCTTCAACTTGACCATAGCAGCTTGCTCATCACATACAAGTAGACGCACAGTCTCAGAAAACACAGGAGAATTAAGACAACTGTAACTGCCCCTTTTCCCAGCTCTCCTGCCTGCTGGCAGCCACATGACACAGCCCATCGTTTAGTTCGAGGTAACATCTACCCAAGTTTGGGTTCTACAGAGAATGGGCTTTTAATGGTCCCCACAAAAGTGAAAGTGCATAATTACTTGGTTTCTAAAGCTCTTGCAACAATTGTTTTCTAAACTGCTTCTGCAACTTTCTGTTCTCTGTAGATTTCACTTTATCCACTACCTGTAAAGAGGCAAACAGAATTTCCATTGTAGGAATCACCTTGCCTTCCCCAGAAATCTCAGTAAATTATCTGACCTCCTTTACACAAAACCATAGACACATTAAAGATATTTTTTTCCCTTCATTTCAGTGTAAATCTGTGAAATCACTTTTATGGTCCGTATACAATATGTTAATTTTAACAAACACCCACTATGTTTTATATGGCAGTGATGCTATTAGTGAGAAAAGTAAAGTAAATCTTTGTGCCCATTGTAAAGCCAGCCCATAATTCTTCACTTCCCACATTCCCCACCTGCTTTATTGCTCAGAAAAATAAGAGAAGTGTGGCTCAGCTGTTTGTTGGAAATTGAGAGTAAAAAAGAGAGCTTAATGAGAGGAAGGAAGACAACAGCCATTCTGTTTGTCCTAAATACACTAAGGGTGCAAAGCCAGATAATGAAAAATTTCCTGATTTCTAATGTCAGTGGCTTTAAAGCTCTGAATTACCAGGATGATTACTGGTTTTACACAGCTTGCTTAACATCTGTGAGCACGTTTCCTATGAATTTCACTCTTTTTGTTCAAAATACCAACTTGGCCAATGAACCACAATTGTGGAATGAAAAAGAAAGAAAAAAATCCCCAAAACTATTGCTGGACTGTAAAATGGTGATGGAAAATCAGCTGAATATTGTCCTAAAGAAGTGAACTCTACCCCCAACAGAATCTGTAGGGATTATGGGGAAATCTGCTTTCCATGACAGGATCTGGGAGTTGACACATTAAAAAGCCAATGCTTTCTGGGGAATTCCTTTTTCTACAATAACTATCGTTAACATAAAGTAACATAAAGAACTATCTTAAGGGTATGTTGTAGCTGTAAAGTAGAAAAAAAGTCTAGCACTGACATTATCTTTGTGCTATGGATATAAAGTCCTCTCTTGCATGCTTATGCTGCAGTTGATCAAGTAATAGAGTGGAGTTTATAACTGAGTACAAAATACATCTCTACTAATGAGGATTCTAATTAAAATTTCTAAAAAATACACGTATCTGGAATTGCAACTATTAAAAGAAAAACAAACACACCCAAAGAAACAAACAAAAAACACTAAAAAAAAAATTCTACGTCACTATTTTAGAAAAGACTTTTCTACGCCTGTTTTAAGTGCACCGGGACAGCACGACCCAAAGCGCCCGCTGCTCCCGCCCGAGCCAAAGCCGACCGGCCCAGTGGGCGCCGGGCAGGAGACGCGGAGCCGTCCCCCGGGCTCGACCCGCCGGCATGGCGCCCAGCCCGCGACGCTTTGTCGGAGCGCGGCGCTGGGCAGCCCGGGACGCTCTCGCCCCGTCCCGACGCCTGAAATTTCAACTTCTTAGACACCATTCCGGATGGAGAGGGACGAATTTAGACCGGGCTGACCGTGCCCGGCTCTGCTTTCGCAAACGGCTTTGCGCTCACCGCACTGCCTTTGGCGGAGCCCGGCCGTACCCCGCCAAAGGCAGTGCGGTAAGGAAGCCGAAAGTACCCGTAGCGTCCCACCGAAGGCGGTGCAACTCTGCGCCCCACCGCCGGGCGCGAACAGGCCGCCCATCCGCAGCCCGGCCCCGGTGCTCAGCCCGCCCCCTCTCCAGAGACCGCAGCTCCGCCCCGCGCGGGCTTCCCCCCTCCGGCGGCGGCTGCCTGCCCAGCAGCGAGGCCCTGTCCGCGGTCGAGCTCCTCTCCCCGGCTACCACAGAGTTCCTTTCTCCCCCGTGACAGCAGCGAGCAAAGCGCCGCGTTCGACCTTGCCCCTGTCGCTTCCCGCGGTGGGGCCCGGGCGGTTCCGCGCAGGCAGCGCCAATAGAAGGAGAAGCCGCCGTCCCGCTACAGCAACCCGCGGCCCTCGTAGCGCCAGCAGGTACTGGCCCCGCTAAGGGGTAGGCGGAAGGGATGGGGACGGGCGGGCGGGCGGCGGAGTTACCGCCAAGGAGGACGCTCCGGGCCGGGCCGCGTAGGCCGCGGCGAGTCCCGCTGCCTGCGGCGGGAAGGCGGCGCTGGGCGGAGCCGCCCGTGCCCCGCGGAGCCCGCCCCAGCCGATGGGTGAGCCGCGGACCCAGGCCCGACCTTCCTGCCTCCCCTTCCCACCCCTACTCAGCCCCCAGGGCCGTTTCCCTCTTCCCATCGACCCGCGGCGGCTCAGGCGCGCTCGCCCACCCGCCGCCATCGACCGCCTCGGCTCGGGCTCCCCATCGCCCCCCCCCGGGCCCGGCCTGCAGCAGCAGACCCTGCCCCCAGCCTCGCCTCATCTCGGACAGCGGTGCGGAGGGAGGCATCCGGGACGATCCCTTCCCGGCACCCTGTCGAGGCTTTCCCGCCTGTGCCGGCCAGAGGCGATCCTTTGGGCGTCAGGCATTGAGGACAGAGCACAGTTATCATGACCATCTTGGTTGCGTTAATTAATTGCCATTTAATTGTTGCTTTTAAACCAGCTGTTTACAACCAACCTAGATACACGTTTACATAGTTCCCTCCCGGTGTTTCCGCTGGCATAGGGGAAAGAAATTAAGCTTATCAGCCGCAAAAGCTTTAAAACAACAAAGTTGTGTGTTAGGGGCATATTTTTTAGAGCATGACCCGTCAGTTACACCGGTGGAAACAAATATGGATGTCTGCACTCTGGTTACAGTAGCGAAGTTTTGCGTTCAGGATGGGGCATCATTGCTGTGCAAATGCAGAAGCAAAGGTTGAAGTGGTTTCATGTGTGGATGGTGCTGGTCGAGCAAAGAGCACCTGGGAATTGACAGGACTAGTTGTCTTTTTTGGAATCCTCTCAAATGTTGTGGTACCTTAATAGTATAAAACATTAAGGATTTTGGGTTTTAATGCACTCCCTCTAGTTTAATAGCCCATGTTCTCAAGTGTAATTAGGTGTCCAATTAAAATACTCTCAAATGAATTTTTTCCTTTAAAGGGCTTACACTTTTTCAAAGCAGGGGTGCCTGGTGTGTGCATTTTGATACAAGGGCAGGTGAGGGCAGTTGAAATAATGAATCCTTCTGAAAAACCTGGACAAGAGGATGTAAAAATGTGAACTTAAGTCTTTACAAATTTAAGATAACGTTTTCTAGAAGTGTTTTACAACCCTGAGTTGCAAAACTTTTTAAAATCGTGCATTTTAAAAATACTTTTCACCTACAATATACAGTATACATACTCTTCACCTACAGTATAGTTCTGTAAATCAAAGTCTCTGATGGCTGTAAAATATGGTTCTGTTTTCAGGCATTTCATACAGTATTAAGTGAATGTTTGGGTAGGAAGATGCATTGCTTTTATGTGCCCATTTAGGAGTCAGACTGAATAATAATGAATTAAAGTGACTGACATCATGATAACCATACGACAGAGAAGGGTCGGAAAAAGCACAGATACAGCTGAAGATCAGCCTTCGGAGAAGAATGCGAAGCCTGATGGGAAAATTCTGTATGGTGGGTAAATGTAAAGGATTCTGACACTATGGCTGTGTAGTAGTGTAGCTTTTGGTATCTCTCGTAAGCAGAGTTTGGAGCTAGGTATGTATCAAATACGTTTCCATCCTTTAATATCTATCACCAAAATTAATTGGATGAGGTAGAGCATGCAGATTACCACACGTCAATATCATGTCCCTTGCAAAATCCCTGCTGAAGTTGGCAAGAATAATTTTTTTTCATTTTAGTATAAGTGAAACACTGTTAGATTTCATATAACTATCATAGGTTTTGAAATCCCAGTTTAAATTAGTGGTAACATGAGAGGATTTGAAGACCTCTGATGAGCTGTAGTTAAACATAAGCCAAATGCACATGAAATCTGAATTTAAAGGCAAATCCCTCCTTTTTTTACTATAGGGCAGACTACATGGGTAAATTAAGAGAAATTGTCTTAATGTGAGGCTCTGTTTTAAATAATTAAATACTGGCAGTCATTGGGAATATCTTTAGAGTTGGCTGTTGTGGTTTAGCCTCTGTCGGCAGCTAAACGCTCAGCCGCTCGCACACCACTTCCTCCCACCCCCTCTCCTATGGGATGGGAAGGAAAATTGGGAGGAAGCAAAAAAGTGAGACACCCCATCCCCCACCCCCGGTTTAAGAGATTGACAGTTTAGTAACACAAAGAGAGAAGAAAACAACAGTATTGATGATAGGACTAATGAAATAATACACAAAGCGAGTAATAGGCTGTGCCTGAGACACCAACTTTCCCTGTTCCAGCCACACTGAAGCAAGCTAAAAGCAGGCACCCTGGGCCTGCCCTCCCCTTATATAGGGGCATGACTCAGTATGGTATCAACTACCCCATTGGCTGTCTTGGTTGTTTATCCCAGCAGTGGCCACTCGAGCTGCTTGTGCCAGCAGCAGTTTGTGATAATTAACCCAAACCCAACCCAGCACATTAGAAAAGTTTGTAGGGTTTGGTTTTTTCCAATTAACTTACTTAAAGGGCCATTTTAATCTAAATTCCCAATGTTTCTGTATATGCATTTGTGTGGGAACAGCAATGTAGCTTTGCTTTCAAGTACACTTAGGCTAAGTACAAAATGGGAAAGCGATCATAGTTCTCATCTATCCCTGCCCTCTGTTCCATTGAATTAATTAATGTTTGGTACCCATTATGCAGCTGTCACACACTTCAAAGTTATAATTCCAGATCACTAAGATCCATATTAAGCCTTATATCAACATTAAACCCCCCTCAAGAACGTGAGTGTACAATAAAATGATTGATCTAAGCAGAAGCACAACCTTTCTTTCCCATCCTTCCATCTATAATCTGATGACAACAGGATGTTATCTGCAATTCAGAGCATGACACCATTATCAACAGCTGCTTTGGGTGCTGTTCAGTCTCTCTGTGGATATTCACTGAGATTTTTGAACCTTTGGTGTTGATTTTTTTTTTACAGAATAAACCAGCAAAACACCAAAAAAAACCCAGGCAGCACTTTTAAGATGTTTGAAGAAGATTTTAATGCCTTAACTTTGTGGTCTGACAGTCATTCTACATTGCCTTAATTAAAAAAAGATGCCCTGGAGGATATTCCAATTTAGATTGACGAATTAGATATGGTATTTATCTAGATTTGAATAGCCTCGTGGTGTTCTTAAACTATAACTGCATTTTGCCAGTTAAAGCACACCTTATTTCATTTTGCATGTGAATACTCTTGAGTTTGCTACATGGGAAAAGAAAAAAACACATCTCCATAAAGACCTTTGAAGGCCAAGTACCAGCACGGTCAACGTATCGATGAGTTTCCAAAATTCCTTTAAGTTCAATTATGTATTACACAGTTACAGAGCAAAATATTTTTCTTCTAAGATCATGCAGGTGGTAAACTATGGAACCGACTCTCCATCACTGTTGGCGGAATTGTTGCCATCTCTCTTGGACTTCTTACTTCTGTTTATGTTGCTACACTGCATGAAAATGACCTGTGGTTTTCCAATATTAAGGTAATAGTTATTTTCATAGTTTCATCAGTGCTTCATACAGCATTAATATGAGTTTTAGTTAAAATTTCCTTTATGTATTTGTCTTGTGACCTGCTCAAAAACATCTACTATTTTTTAAATTATTATTATTTAATTTTTAAAAGCTGTGC
>JANIJG010010497.1:0-11302 GCA_024611175.1 Megaceryle torquata
TATTTTACCTTTCCCATTTTGCCTTATCATCCTGGATTCATCCAGAAAAAATGGGGTAATGTAACAAATGAATCCCTCCCTCCAGATCTATTTCATAATGTGCCAAATCTTGCTTGCCTTATTCTCTTGGAACATGTATTTCACTGTTTGCAGGAAGGGCACTACAAATTCTAGAAAAACAGTTAAGCATTTGACTCTGTGCTATGCATCAATAAATTCCAAAAGTAACATGGACTTTTCCACTTGTAATTTCCATCTTGTAACATAGTAATTGTATCCTCTGTTTCGAAAGAAAAATCACAGCAGAAAATTCGTTCAAAATAGCCAAATGTCAGATTGGATATGATGCTGCATTGTGCCTAAAATCAGTGGAAATAGGATTACGATAAGTTTGAGGGAAAAATGTAACATTTGACATGTTTTTCTATTTCATTTTGATCATAACAATCTGGTTTCACTTGCAAATCACTGAAATGCTACTAGCTTTTAGATTAAAAGATTGGTTTTATACATATCTAAAGAAAACAGATCAATGTTTGCTCATAAACCACTCAAATTTTGAAGAAAATCCCTAAAACAACTCTACAGTGCATCAGGAGGAAAAGGACAAAATCCTCTACAGCAAGAAAGAAGGTATTCTTGATTGCTGTTTCTATCCAGAAACACAGGAACACCTGGGAATGCAGGGGTCCATCCTACTGCAGGCCTCTCTACAAAAACCAGAGACAGAGGTCTCCATGTCTGGGAGCAAACAGCACCTGGTTTACACTCACCACCTTCTCAGCCAGACATTGCACCTTCACCTGCCTGCACTAAGCTGCCAGCAGCTTGAATTTATCTCTGCTTTAGCTCCTGCTTTGCATCGAGATTGCAGTGGCCATGCTGTCCAAGCACTCTAAGAAGCTGATTAATTTCTACTAACTTCATGAACTATTAGGTGAGGTATCTTCAGCTATCTAAGGCCCCTTTGTTGTGCAAATGACATTCTCAATAATATTCAGCATAGCTGTCAATTATTACTGAGACATATAATGCATGAACAACCATATCTGGTCTTGGTCCAGTTTCATAATTCTATGGAGTTTTAATTTTGCCTCATCAGCTATCAAAGGAGCCTTGTTCTTGGGGGAATCCACTTCCGGCAGCTTGGAAATGAAGCTTGTGAAGAATCAGATTTAACCATTGAAACTGCCTGCTGCTATACACTCATTTTGGATATTCAGTGCAAAGAAAGAGAAACAGAAAGAGGGAGAGAAGAGATTTCAGACAAGGATAGATTAGGTAGGGCCAAGAAACAGACATGAGTTTTAATGGGGTCAGCCCCAAGACCTGTGTGGATGGGCACAGCGTGGGAAGAGATTGGGTTGGGTTTGGATGAAGGATAAAGGAAAGATGGAGAGACACCTGATTACAAAAGGAACAATATACAAATGGAAAATCAAATGCAGAGCTCAGTAAAAGCTGCGTCTTAAATTCTTTTCCTGTAAGTTCATTTATATAATAATGTGACAGATTCTTATCAGCTTCATAGATTGGACTTGTGGAGTTTGCTCTAGTACTTATAATGCAATTGTTATTGCTGATAAATCTTGTATTTCATCATTAACCAAAGAAATTCTAGGTCACAGACTATCCATTCTAAAATAATAAAGTATCAAGTCTTCATTTTCTTTCCTAAATAACAAACCAGATAATTGTTCCTATTTTGCATAATAGGCCAGCTTTTTTTTATAGCAACATATCAACAATGCAATTCATTAAGTGTTTCTTTGTACCTTTTGCAAATCTGAAACACCTAGTAGACACAACAGAGTATGTATAAAATACCTCCACTGTTCTTCCTGTGGAAGGAGGACTGATGCTCAGACCTCATAGTTCAGATATCCCAAAACAGAGCACCTGGATTTCAATGTTAGACTCAGTAACACCTTTATAATTAATACTATCCATAAGATAAAAGCACCACATACCAGAATATCAAATGTTCTAATGATATGGGAACTTCCAAGGAAAGGGAAATTATTGAGCAGATTGTCCCCACAGAATGGGGTGACACAGACCCCTGTAAGTCTGGTGAGTCCTGTAAGTATTCTGATATGTCCTTCATTAATTAAGCACTAAAAATGACATCTGCAGGTTTTCACTTTCAGTCAAAATGGAGTAGGTAGTTTCAGGATGATCAAAAATGACAGCTGACTTTACATCTACTTGACTTTACCCTACTGCAATTCTGATATGGACCTGCTGCTGAAAAGCCAATCAAACTTTGTCTTGCTTTCCATGTTAAAACAAGATATGACGAAATTTTTCGCTCACTTCCTGAGCACTGACAGTTTCATCACACTGCATGTTGTCTAGAAATGAACAATTTCTCAAGAATGAGGACTCTGTTACCACATGGAAGTAGAAAAAATTACTTTTCCTGAACCAAAGCAGCAATAAAAGATTTAGAAAGTCCTGATGCTCTCAGTAGTCACATCCATGGAATAAATTTGGCTAAGAGCACTAATCTAGTTAATTTAATTTTTCTGTGATTCAAGATCTGTTGGTGGAGAGGACAAACTCTTCAAAGAGGACTTCACAAGGCAAATAATCTGTTTACGCACTAATGAAAGAGGAAATTCTCCTCATATAAAACACTTTTGCAAGAATGCTGCTAACAAATCTAACTTCAGTCGGTATCAGATATGCATCATGTCAGCAATTTGGGAGACAGAATGATGCTGTTACTGAGGCTATTTGAGTTACCCTTGAAGATTCAAGCAGCAGTGATGTAGCTTTTATAGTTTCATTTATTTTCATTTCTAATGACAGTAAACTCATGATTTATCTTAACATCAAAAATGTGCAAAAAAGCAACAAGAAAATAGAATAATTACTTTTGGCAGACATGTTAGAGTCCAAGATGTATCCAGTGAGAACAGAAAGATTTTTTAAAATACAGAATTATGGTAATTATGTCTTATTACCTGGTGTGTATTGTGCATGGTGAATTAAAATGCCTAAAAATGTGGATTGCCTGGAGCAGCCCTCATTACAAGAATAAAACTAATCATGACTGTACCAGTATAAATCACAGAAGAGACATACATATAGTCTCAAGAGTCTGAAAAATGGGCTTTACTATTCTTTTAAATGAAACAGACATTTTCTGCAATGATAGCTTTCTAAATGGAATACTGTGATATTCACTTCCAGTTATGCAGTAAGTTCAGTGATATAAGCCCAACTTCACAAGTTGAACTCCCTTGGATCTTAAAGGAAGAACCAGCAAGCCTAG
The DNA here is from genome assembly GCA_024611175.1 of Megaceryle torquata. Classification (NCBI taxonomy): domain Eukaryota; kingdom Metazoa; phylum Chordata; class Aves; order Coraciiformes; family Cerylidae; genus Megaceryle; species Megaceryle torquata. The sequence goes on from JANIJG010010497.1 coordinate 3,281, forward strand.
AGACTGTTCCCTTCCGTGTTAACCCTCCCCTTAACAGACAGACGAGTGCATATTGCAGACAACTGTAGATCCCCAGCTATGCTCTCACACTACTGAGAGCATAGCTGGGGCATGAGCATACCTGAGACATGACCATTTGTTGCTCCAAAATCCACTTGACCATGCTATCAGATCATTTGGTCGGAGCTAACACATTTTTGTCCCTCGGCAGAATTTATAATTTCAGCCTGAATACAACCACAGTTCTGCCAGTTTTGCTTTTTGGGAGTGCAGGCTTGTGCCTGTCTCTGACCTCATACACATATGTAGAAAAATGATGCATTTCACACTGGTCATCTAAGGATGTAGCAATTTCTAGCCACAAAGGTTTGAGCCCAAGTTCACTAAGAGTAAAAGATTGCAATTCCTTTTTCCCTGATCTAGGCACTGTCTCCTTTTGTTTACCATTAATCCACTATTGCAGTTTTCCTATGACATGCTTTTTGCCTGTATCTTTCATCTTTTTCTGAAAGAAAAACTACCATAGAAGTCTTTATTTTTGCTTCAATAGATTTTCCTCTCATCTCTTGCACATGTTTATTTCTAATGTCTAATGTCTAACCCAACACAACTGCAGAGTGTGTTCTTCAGCCTTTTCAGGTACTGTCTTGGGCCATCTCAGAAACTTTTTCCCCCAAACCAGGAAGATTCCTCTTTTTTTTCCATTACATCAAGCTCTTCAGACCTATCTGTTCTGGTTTCAGCTGGTATAGAGTTAATTATATTCCTAGTAGCTGGTACAGTGTTGTGTTTTGGATTCAGTATGAGAATAACATTGATAACACACTGATGCTTTTAGTTGTTGCTAAGTATTGTTTCTAGTAAGTCAAGGATTTTTCAACTTCTCATGCCTTGACAGTGAGAAGGATGGAGTGGCACAAGAATCTGGGAGAACACACACCCAGGATAGCTGATGTAAATCGGCCAAAGGAATATTTCATACTATATGACATCTTTTCTAGTACATGAACTGGACATAGTTGACTGGGGAATGAGCATCAGTGGTGAGCAATTGCATTGTGCATCATTTGTCTTTTTTGAGTTTTATTTCACTCTTGTTATCTTCCTTTTCATTACAATATTATTATTACTACTATAATTATATCTTATTTCAATTATTTTACTATTCTTATCTCAACCTGTGAGTTTTCCTTGGTTTTGAAACTGGGAAACACCCCCCACTGCGGGTGTGGAGGAGTGAGCAAGCAGCTGTATGATGCTTAGTTGCCAGCTAGGGTTAAACCACAACACTATAAAACCATTCTGTTGGGTTGTTAACCAGTGTCACACAGAGTACTGAATATCAGAGCAATGCCTTCTACCATCACTTATTCTGTTGATATTCTGATCTCACCACAAACTGGTTTTAGTTTTCTACAAAACATAAAATTATGCTGATTTATTTGGGGAAATTCTCTCAGGATTCTCTAAGTAGCATGTATTCACCAAGGGAGAAAAATATTTTTCATTTCTTTGCATTGATTGATGTACATTTATGATCTGCCACAAACAGTAACTGAATAAGCAGAATGTTTTTGAAGTCTCCATGTTCTTTCAGCTCCTTGTACCAACATAAGGGGTGTTAAATGCTCTGTGTGACTTCTGATCCTGTTTTATCTCATGTACAGGGGTGGACTAGGGCAGAGGAACTTGTTACAGCTTTGCAGACTCTGAGATATTCAGCTGTGAAACTGCTGTCTGTTTGGCCAGTTGGCCACCTGCCAGCAGAGAATATCCAGAGCACTTTCATGTAAGGCACTTCTATCAGTTTAGTGAGCCCTGCAGCAGAGAGATGCCCAGATAGTAGCCACATAGAACATCATAAAAGAACAAGAAAGAGAATGACCTTTTTAATTTTAAATTGACTGATGCAAATTGTACAAATACATACGAGTATTTAAAAATGTGTTTTCTGTTTGCACATGTGTGCTTATCAGTAAATAAAAATGTGTTGAGATATTCATATATACTGTGAAGTAAGGCAGAGAAGAAAGAACTCATTAGGACTAACTGCTAATGCAAGGCTTCATCAGAATTCTTCTCTTCTCTTCTCTTCTCTTCTCTTCTCTTCTCTTCTCTTCTCTTCTCTTCTCTTCTCTTCTCTTCTCTTCTCCCAAATTACTTCACTATCCTGGAAGCAGTGTGTTAAGAGAAACACTGAAAAATGCATTTCGAGGTTTTAAACAGAGCACTGTTTTGAAAGTTCATTTCCATAACGCTTTGCTCTTTGTGAGCTTCCAGTTGCCAAAAAGTCTGCCCTCGGGGATTGCTCTTCTGTATTCCTTCCACAAGAAAAGTTCTCTCTCTGTAGCTGTTCTAAACACTGGTGTTTCGTAATGTATGAAACAACTTCTTTGACAATATGAACCTTATTCTCTGCAATGCTTTCTAAACAGCTGCTCTCTTACAGCTCTGCAATATCTCTCCCTTAGATGTCTTGTTTCCCTGTGGATTTCCGTCTGAAATCCTGTAAATACTATCAGGTTTACAAGTAATTTCCATGCTCCTACATAAGCAACATATCGTAGATGTGAATGAAATTCTTGCTATTTACCAGAATCCCTAATTCTGAAGTAAACTATTAAAACTACAAAAATAAACTAACAGTGTGTAAGATCATAAGTCAAATTAATACTCTCATTTCCACATGCAAAGGGAAAAGAAATCCAAAGAGTCACCCATAGCATGTGGAGTTAGAGAAAATCACAAAACCCAAGGGAAACATTTTAATTTTCCATTTTATGTAAACAGTTTAACGATACAAATTCTATTAACCTAATAGATACAAATATGAAGGTTGTTTACAAAGAAAAAATCTTTCATGAGATTTTTTCTCTCTTCTACTATTATCATGAATAACCTAAAATATAGTCCATCAGTAGTTATAGACAGTCACAAACAAATATGCCTTTAAATAAAATGCTAATTTCCACAAGAAAATGACATTTGTAATTTAAGTATAATCTTGTCACATAAGGCTTTACTGGATGTGTTTTAATATGCATTAATCTGGTTAAAATAGCCAATTTCTTTTTTTCCTTCTGTGAGCCTACTAGCCTTTCTTTAGCCATTAGCAACAGTAATAGCAATTAGCGACATCACTTCCAGCACACAGTCATTTCAGGCTTAGCTGTATAGGCTTCATGTTTAATGAATCCAAACATAACTAGCATAGCATAAAATAGAAAATACAATAATCACAGAGGAATGGCAGCCTCCATATAATAGTCCACAGTAAATCTTACACGTCCAGTTCCTGTACTGCTCCAACTCTAATTGTGTCATAAATGTAAGTGTGAGGAAAACCAGCCGGTTTTATTTAACCCTGGGAGAAGTAGGAATTTTCACTGTGGCCTTCACCCTGACTTACCAGCATCCACTGCTCCCAGTCAGTCCCTAACAATAGCTCTCAAATGGGTCACCATCACTGGTGTTTGCTGTTTTAACAAAGTTCATCCTATTATTTGTATGTACATGTGTATTGCATGAAGGTGGCCAGATTTTGGTAGCAGTCCTAGATAATATTTAAAATATTTTTCTTCAAATAAGGTATTATCAAATATAAAGATTCATTCAAATTCTTTGGTCCATTTTCTTGCAGTATTTTAGTTCTATGAGCAAACTAGTACTCACAAATTACTCTCTGCTTAGCTATGCTATAATATTTTACCTATTTGTGGCCATTACTGCTACAGTAGCAGGGACCATTATTGGAGAAGTCATATATGCTAGCAAAGCTTTTTGTTACAAACTGTCCATAAGCTACTTTTATAAAAAAAAATAAAAGGTTTTTCCATTTTATAAGTAAAATCAATTATTTACAGCACATGATTTTCTTTTCCATATTCTTAGAACTTCATAGTGTAGACTCAGTCACTATGGCATTTTTTGAAGCTGTACAAATGGGCTGAGCTCTACAAATGAAGAAGTCTAAGTCCCTGCTCCTAAATCCATCATTAGGTATAAGGTATAAGGCCTTGCCCCTTACTACAGCCATGTTAGGCTCTTCACCCTATCCAGGTTTAATAAAATGTAGCGGTTCACAGCACTTCTAAATATCACATTGTTTAAGCTAAGTCTCTAGATATAGACTATGTAAATCTGGGGAATATCACTCAGCAAACAGATGTGGTTTCAGTTTTTAACTTCTTTTCTCAAAGCAATGCTTGAAGTGTGGTGGTATGCAATGGTTCCTCTGTCTCAACATTGTTTACATCAGCCAGCACTTAGTGCCGACAAAGGCAAAATACACAGTCAGAATGCCAGGAGCAGCTGCCATAGTGAGGACAGGTAAGGTATTGCTAACCAGTGATGCTCTTCTCACTGAGATCTTGCAGAAGCTGTGGAACAAGCTGGGTCCTAAGAAACTAACTGCCTTCCCAAAAGCAAAGCTGCTTCATGGAGCAATGACAAAAATTGCTTAACAGCAGCTGCAGGAACTAATCAGAAGTGGGCTGCTGCTGACAGGCCTCATGCTGTACAGAGCACAGGCTTCCAGTGAATTTCTGCAGGCATAAGAACCGCTGTCTCCTTTGCAAGAGGACTCTGTCCTCTCCCTCCTCTGAAAGAACATGGTAATACACCTTATTTTCCTCATCTTTCATGGTCAGAATATTACTCTTAGGTGGGAGCCTAGACACTGACATAGTTCTCTGTTGATCCCAACCCTTGGTCTGTCAGGCACAGCAAAATATTGAACATCAAAATATTTGCTGTTCTGGATTTGCCAGATGGGCTACCTTCCCTGGACAATAGAAAGAGCAATGAAAGCTCCAACGCCCAGAAACTAAGCAGAGAAAATTAGTCATTCTAATGCCAGGAATAAAGATGGTTCCTTCCCAGTCCTAGTCTAGAGGGGACTAAAGCAAAGCTATTTCAGCATAACTGTGGTCTACTTTATATACGGAAAGTACTGTAGGAAATATCTGTAGGAAAGCTAGTAAGTTAGGTTTGGGTTTTTTTCAGCCAACAGTGGCAGCACTTCTGTCAAGGGAATGGGAGGTATCATTGGCTAACGATTTTTGAAAGCATCAGCTGCTCTGAAACAGAAGCAGCTCCTAATAAACATCCAGCAAAAGGTAACGGTTTGCATTACTAAAGTGAAAGATACATAGGATGTTTGGTAGCAGTCATTAATTTTTGACATAACAAAACAGATATTAACAGAGAATTTCAAGATATTCAGCTTCATTACAAATATGAACCATCCTTTTCTCTGTCCCTCCTTCTAACACAGTTAGTGATGGGAAGGATATTCAAATACCAAAGATAGTCTTAGATCATTAAAAAGTAGGGCTCAGGATTTAAGTGTCCTAAAGTTGTGATGTTTTGATGTATGCCCTCTAAAAAAACCAAACCAAAACAAAACAAAAAAACCAAGCAACCAACCAACCAAACAAAAACATGGCAAAGAGCAAACAAAGAAACCACAAACCTCTTTCTATTCACTGGCAACATGATAAGTAGTCTCAGTACAGAATTCAAGGGTTGGCCAGTGCCCAGGACTAAAACTGGTCCTAATTTCTCCTGTCCTATAGTCCTATTACTCAGGAATGTCAGTGGTGGGGTCATGTAATGCAATTTAAACAGTCATCTCCCATGTTTCTGTAAAGAAGGATCATTCTCCAGCATAGCTGACATTCTGCCTTTAAAAAATTCTCCTTTAGATAACACATTTTTCTGAAAATTTGAACATTATGCAATTCTCTCTTTACTAGTCATGTTCTCACATAGGATTTCAGTAAGTGTATCAGAGAAATCAATAGGAAAATCAGATTATGAGTTAAGAGTCTTCCCACAAGTTTTTTTCACTAACCCCTACACTCAGAACAGTAACTCCTTTGAAGGTAAAAGTGAAGAACTCCATATTTCATTCCACAAGTGAGTACAAGTTCAAATCCACCCACTAGAACACTTTCCACATCCCATTAAAATTAGAAGAATGGCTCAAGTTTGCATACAGAAAATGAGTCTGCTACCTTTTAAAGTATACAAGAGGGAAGTATAGCCAACAAGAATGGAAATTACATTCTTTTAACAGGATGAATATTTAATACAAAGTGTCCTTGGGAAAAATAAACCAGGCACAGTCAAGCCTACATTACTGAGATTTTTGCCAGGGTTTAATGCCATATTTTTCTTGGGGGGTTGGATCTGTGGGGTTTTTTTTAAATCTGTAAGACACTCCTCTCAAAGCTGGATAAATGTTGCAAAAGAAGCATTCACTCAGGTTCAAAATCAGTAATGAAATTAAATATTTTAGACCCCCTGATATTTATGAATTTCTATCAATGCTTATAACCTCTCTCATACTCTCATCTTTCGCATGCACTTTTCACATAATACCTGTACTGATAAATGCGAAAGGGGACATGAGGTCCCGGAGAAGGAACTGGGGAAATGCAGAGAGGTATGAGAACAAGACATTTCACTATCACATGATCACTTATGCTCTCTTTGTAGGTCTCATTCTTCCTAATAAGAAGCTAGGCCAATAGAAGAAATAGGTATGCAATTCTACAACACATAAAATGAGCATCATTCATAAAGTTTTTATTTATTAAGTAGTTTTAGATTTAAACATTCCCAGGAGTACAGATGACTTTTCCTGACAATGTGGGCATAAGTAATAATGAGCCCTAATTACGATAACATTTCTAATTGCTACAAATACTGAGCAGGTGGTCATGGATATCACACACTGACTCCCAGTTAGAAAATATTTAAGATGTTTTCTAATCAAAATCTTCCTCGACTCTATCCTCAGTTCCTAGCTGAAAGGCAAATCCTGTTAAAAGAATTATTTAAAATTTGGCACAAATAGCATATAAACAATAACAGATTTTTGCCCAAATTAGCTTTATATAACATTGTGCTGATGCTGGTTCACGTTATCAGATGTATACATTTTTTCACTCCAGAAAGCTTAGGAAACAATAAATTCAATATCTGAGAATAGAATATCTTTATGCCAGTGTCAGGGTAACAAACTAGCATTCTTTTTCCAGTAGTGCACACATGTGTACACACACATGCACACATGCATACATACACACAGAGTAAGTGGGAGACTCTGCCTTGCCAAGTCTGCTTTGTATTATTTTGACACAACAAAGTACACTGACACCAAACCAAAGAGCACCAGGAGAAAAATTGGAGAATGTCCTGGAGAAATAGGACTGAAATAACGATCGCAGAAGGGTCTGACTAAGGAAAAGAGGACTGTCAGGCTCTACATAACTTCTGTCTTACAAAGTATCCAAAAGAACACTTCTTTCCATTGAAATGTAATTTAGACAAACCCCACAGTCTGGACTAGTCCATGAATTATTGAGGATGGAGCCTCTGAGAACCAGCTCTTTGTAGGCCAGCTGGTGTATACCAACATTTCAAATGTTAGCAAATGCTAAGAGCAATTTGGTGGTGGGCTTTCTCAATATCAGGCAACCACAGGATGTTTACAGTTGTCTCAGCCATCTCCACCCTAGATCTGTTCCTGAAGCAAGTGTGTGCATCAGTTATCACAGAGTATCAAAGCATAAACATTACAGGTGACTTATTTCTCATAAGCCAGAATAAATTCTTTTTCCATTAAGTGAAGAAGATACTTAATTATTTCCTAAATTGAGACTCTGATTCATGGCAATGTTCACCATGATGGCAAGTTGGGACTCACTTTCACTACTCCTGTGTGCAACATAGAGATCAAAGTAATCTATAATCATTCACAATGGCACCTTTTTCCCCCTTCTCAAAACTGTGAAGGAATTGCTGACCATTAATAAAATATTACTGAAAACAATATTTCTAAGATATCAGCTGAGAGGCTGGTGTCACAAAGAGCAAATAAAAAATCTGTGAGAATGGCAGGCAAGTCATCTGGGTTGACCATTAACAGAAGCTTGTTACAATCTGAACAAAACAGCTCAAAGGAAAAGAAAAAAAAAAAAAAAAAAGCTGTTCATGTGGCAACAGAAATGAACC
>JANIJG010010498.1:0-26035 GCA_024611175.1 Megaceryle torquata
TCCATGTGCTGAGATATGATCTCCAGAATGAGATGCTCCATTACCTTTCCAGGGATGGAGGTGAGGCTGACTGGTCTGTAATTACCAGGATCTTCCTTCTTGCCCTTTTTGAAGACTGGAGTGACATTGGCTTTCCTACAGTCTTCAGGCACCTCACCTGCTCTCTGTGATCTTTCAAAAATGATGGAGAGTGAACAACATCAGCTAGCTCTCTCAGTACTTGTGGATGCAGCCAGTCAGGGCCCATGGATTTGTGTGTGTTCAGTTTACGCAAGTGATTTCTAACCCAATCCTTACTGACCAGTGGAGAGACTTCCTTCTTCCAGGCTTTCACTCTTATTTCCAGGGTCAGGGATTTCTGAGGGCTGGTCTTAGCAGTAAAGACTGAAGCAAGGAAGGCATTCAGTAACTCCAGCTTCTCTGCATCCTCTGTCACAAGGTCTCCCAGTGTCCAGGGAAAATATCTTTGCTTTTTGTCTTAGTTAGTTCTAGTTCCAGTTCCCCTTGGCAGACTTGGACTGCATGCTGTGCAAGTGACAAGCTGAAGTGGGATGTGCTGTTTGTTAAAACAAAAAGGACCTCATGTTGCACCATCTACTTTACCTTACTGAGATGGAAACTAGAGAATATTTGTTGTGGGAAATACACTTCTGCAGTTCAGCAGATGTTTGTTACAGAGTTTGTGCTTGTACCACAGAATGAAGTCAAAGAAACGAGCCAAGTTATATTGAAATATCAGTAGATTTCTGAAAATATTTGATGGCATTTAGGTTTAAATGCCTTAAACCAAACAAACCAAACCCCGCTCACCAGATTTTGTAGGCGCTATAGATCTGAGTTGTCAGCGTGAAAAATGTACAAGTCACCATCAAAGTTTACTTGAAATCTTTTCCTTCTGTACAGGGAGACCTAGATGTAATATACAAGACTTGTCCTAGCTCTCGGTATTTTATTCCACATAGTATCAGAGAAATAGAAGTGGTCTTGAATATACTCAGATGGTCAACAGGGGCAATTCTGAAACGTGGATGAGGTGTGTTTGCTAATCTTTTTTTTTTTTTTTCCCCACATATGTCTGTAGTGGGGAATGAACAGAAGTCTAGCACTTAAAACGAGTGCAAATATTTTTCATTGTACTTCTATATTTCACTTGTATAGTCTGACTAACAGTTATATTAAGTGTGTTATTAATATCTCATTTAATGGTTTCTACTGAGGAGTAGATTTATTAGAATGATTAAATAAGGTGGGTTTAGAGTCATAAAGCTTAAAGCAAATGTGTGCAGTATGACTGATGCCTGGGCAGATAAACATCAGGTATTGTAAAATAAAAATCAAAACAGTGTTTATTCTAATTAGTATTCAGGCTGCAGAAAGATTTATTTGTGCCAGCGTATAGAATATGATGGGTTTTTTTCCCCTGTTACATTCTTCTGCATCATTTCACAGGAGACACTTAAGGGATTACAACTTGGTGTATTTTAAAGATGAAAAACATTACTTTTAAGTGGCTCAGTTCTGGTGTAATTTGGAAGTCCAAATTATTTTTTTTTAATTGTACTGGAGGTTTTTGTACATATTTAGCCAGAAAGGCATGTTTGGAAGTGTGTTTTTTACTGTTGAACTTATTGATCATTTAATGAATAAATTATTGGGAACTTGAACTGAAAAAGAACCAGATTTTGAACAGGTACTTTGATCTTTTATAAGGTAAAGACTTCATGTGATTATACCTATTACTCATAATACACTCAGAATGTTTACTAACAACCACAGTACTTCACCGGCTTGAAAACTGCTCACGTTTGATGTAAATCAAACAGTAAAGTGGCCTATTTTACACTGTGTTAATCACAAACTTTAGGTGGATGGATATGTTTTTTTAAGCAATGACAATGTGAGAGCTTTCTTTCAGTTCAGTTTTCTTCTTTGTTTTCATGCAGGTATTTCTTAAAGTAATTCTTAGCCTGGAATGTATTTGATAATCTGAAAGATGCGCCTATGGAAGAAATTGTATATTTTCCAATGTGTAGGCAGTATAGTGATGGTGTAGTAAATAGCTGACTAAAGACAAGGCCATTTTCATCATTTATGAAATTTCACCTGCTATGAAAAATACTCAAGAGTATTTTTAGTAAGAGCTAAAGAAGAAGAAAAATAAGTTAATTTTGTGCTGGGTTGTCTGCTTTTTGTGTGTCTCTTTTACATTGAGCCAGTAATGCTGAGGTAGATTAACTTTAAATGTCAGCAATGTGGGACAGTCGGACATGCTGATATCTTGATATTAAGCGTATCAGCCCTCTCTAAGGTGACTAACTTGCACTTAGGTTTATGGTTTTTGCATGTGTGTCTGTTGGAGAGGAAGTTGAAAGTCTTTACAGAGCACCGGAGTGCATTATAATACGTAGGCCAAGACTGAAGTGGAAAGGAACACATCCTTCCCTATAGCCTTCAATTTTTGTAGCTATAAGGCTTTCAATGGTTGATATATCTTATTGTGGCTTTAACTGCTGTTTTTGGTGTAATATTCACAAGTCTGATGAAAGAATATGGGAGTTTTGACTCATGCCAAGATTCTCAACTTAATTAGTCACAGTCTTAAGCTTTGTAGGTATTTTTATACCTAATATGTAGTGAATAAATCACCGCAAAAGCAAGTTAAGTGCATTCACCTTCTTTTTGGTGTCAGCACATGGAAGATGCCATAGCATATGTAAGACCCTAGGCAGTCACTCTTGGGTGAAGCATTCTAAATATAATTGATTTAATAATTTTAAACCAATGTATAGTTACACAAATTAGAATTCTTATGGATTTTTAATTCTAAAACTAGTATGTGTGGCACATTCATTATAATTTCTATGATTCCATTTGGATTTTGAGTACATTAACTCCATTTGTAAATTATTTGCCACGTACTTTTTAAGCTCCTTCAGTTCTAATGTTGTCTTTGGTTTGGTTTTGGACTGTAATAATTTAAAATAATTCTGATGAAATTAAGATTATTTATGATAGCTTTTTCTTGCCCTTAAAACATCATTGCCTGGACTTAGTCGTGCAAGATGTTGAAATACAGACATAATTATTTTTGTATTAAGAGTTAAGCTATACATATCCACCACTATGTAGTCCAATTTTACAGTCTCTCTAAGGGCACAATATTTCCAGCTGACTGCATCCTGTTCTGTGTGTGAGATTGTTCAAGATGATTTAGAATGCACATCAGTTATGGAAATAGATCATTTGAAAACCATGATTGATGTAGCTTGTGAGAATCCAGATCCTGATCTCTTTGCTGTCACAGATTGTTCTACTGCTTTAGATTTATAGCTAATTATAAAGAGTATAGTAATGTAAAGACTGATTTGTACTTGCTGAAAAAGTGGCCCAGTCCAGAGCAACTGCAGTAGGCTTGACTTTATATTTAATGTCTCCAACATACATATTTACTTTCTACAATGTATTCAATCAGTAACTCCTCCTGGTTGCAGCCGGTGTATCATCTCTCAGGTCTCTGTCACACAACTTCTTTGAGGATTGTGCCCAATTCAGAGTCTTCTGAAGTCAAGAAGCAACTTTCTAATGCTACTAGAATGGTTCATTTGTGTTACCCAAATCAGTACTTTTTTCATTCATCCTGTACTATTGACATCTCAAATTTGAACAAAAATTATCAAGTCCTCAAACACACCCTTCATTCAAAGACTTCATTCACTGTGCTCTACTACCTCTTTACTAGTAGAGCACTAGACATCATGGTCAGTCATTTGGTCTGCAGTACTGCCTGCTTTAAACTTGTAATCCCTAGGATGTATGAACCCCCATCTGTTAGTTCTGTGACTCTCCTGGCTTGCCCTGGAAGCTTGCCATACAATTATTTGGAACAGAGCACGTTTTTTTTTTCATGGTGGGTGGGAAAAATCAGTTTGGTAAGAACGTTTTGAAATGTGTCATTGCATAAAGCCTATTGCAGCATGGGCTTGACTCTTTGCTGCAATAGGAGCACAATGGCAATAGCAGCAGAGAGTTCACACTCTTGTGAAATCAGTAACAGTGTGCAGCCATTTCAGGATTAATGTATATGGAACAGGCACATTGAAAGGCAAGAGGATTCCAAAAACATCTTTCTGTTCCCTGTAGAATACACCCAAACAATATTGAAAACTACATTTGGGCAAGATATTTGTATTTAAAGTAAGAGCATTGCTGTTACTGTTTCTGGCCGCAGAAGCATTGCCACGCAGCCAGCCCAGTGCAGAAGGAAGTGCTTTTTCCCACAGATTGCAATTTATCTGGAGAAACCTTGATCACAGGGCGGGGAGGAGGCTAGACAGACTGGAAAAGCTGCTGCACGTCAGAAGAAAATCCGAACTAGTGGGTGCACAATATGTGGTTTGAGGAAGGTCACGGGGAATCCTTAGGGCAGTGTCCCCACATCCTTGCCTTGTTCTTCCCCTTGGCACTCATTATGGACTGTGGTGAGAGAGAGGATACTGGGCTAGTAGGCCCCCTGGAATGACCTAGCTGATTTATTTTTATGGTCTTCTGGACAAGATTATTATTAGACAAAATTATTATTTATTATTAGTAATAAAGATTATTATTTTGGGTAAGGATAATATTAGACATTTATTCATGTATTTTTTTTATTTGTCCAAAGGGTTCACTGAGATTTTCAGACAGCGTTTGTGAAGCTATTCTTTACCACAGCAGTGGAATAGACTCCAGCTGGAAAACTTCTTTCAGCCTCCTATTCCTATGAATTCCCCACACTACATTAAACCAAGGTAAAAACATTGATTTGTCAAATGTGGCACACACAGTCAGTACCTGATCCAGGATTCAGACTCTGTTCCCAGATTGACAGGTCTGTTCCTAAACCATTGGGCTGTGATTTCTCCACAGAAACAATCAAAAGTATTTTAAAAACATCAAAGGAATCAAACCAAAAGAAACATTAAGACTCCAGAATCAAACCTTTGGAGATATTTAAAATTTAGGTCACCTATTCAGTCTGAAGTCTCTTTCTGCTTCTGCTGAAATAGAGTCCTTACTGATAAAATCATAGGGAGCGTGGGTTGTTTTTTTTTTTTTGATCCCTCTGCATCATTCAGTGCACAGTATAGAAATGTCAATCAGTGAAGGAGATGAAGTCCTGAAAGTAAGCATTCAGTGTTTATTATTTCTGTCATTCTTTGTGTGACCCTGTTACTATTAGCTACTGTCCTCAGTTCTGCACTGAATTTAGGATGATACCAAGCCCTTCAGAAATCAGTCTATATTGTTCTTATCAAATGATTACAATGGAGTGAAAATATACCTTAGGTGCCCTTCCATTAGCTCTCTGGTGTCAGTGTAGTGTGGTGGTTTAATTACTCAAGCTTTTGTCCAGGTTTTCAGGAAGGACCTGTACTTCTGTCTCCCGCTTACATTTTTTCATGACTTGAGGAGGATGATGTTACTTTGTGGTCCTGCCATTGGAGGAGGAAGTGGAAAAAGAGGTTCAGTTCCAGGTTTCCAGACAGGTGTGTTGCAGTTGACTTTCCTCTCTGTAGCTCCTGCAGTCCTGAGAGTCTTACCCTTCCCTCTGCTCTCCAGCTGCATCTTTCCTCTGTGACTTTGTCCTCTCCTGTCTTGGTCTGGCTCATATGCCATTGTGAAATATGAGGAATGCTGGAAGAATATTAAGAGGGTGTGATTAAACATTTACAAACAGAGATGATTCAGAGACATGGCAAAAGGCCTATCCTGCAAATGTCTGTGTCAAAGTAGGGGCTCAGGGACAAAGGAAAGTCTAAAAAATAATAAAAAACACCTGATACTTATTTTCAGAAAGGGATAGATTTTTTGCTACAATTCAGCTTCTGGTAGATGTCCAGCACAGGAAAAATGTAATTACAAATGGTTTACTTGACATTACTGAAAATGGCATTTTATAGGAAGGAAAACTTTGATTGTCCTGCCTACAGGTATTGCTTATGTTGTTTGCATGAGTTACATTAGTTGGCTTACTACCTTTGGAGGTTGCCTTTGTTTTTGGAGCACTGGGAATGGCAAATGTGGAAGCCATGCAGGATGTTTGATGGGACAATTTGCATATTTTTATCTGGAAAGAATCTCCATTTCAACTGTTTCACAGTTATGCTGGTGTTTTAGCCTCTGCAACCCACTGAAGAGTTGAGGCACCCCTGTGTGTGTGTGGAGTTCTTATCTAAAGTGTTTAATGATAAAAATAATAAATGTGGCTATGCTAAGTGAGCATATGCTGAGTACGAGACTAATGGCAAGCTTAAACAGTATACTGCAAATGGTACCTGAAAGAAATGTTGCAATGAAAAAGAATCTATTCCAGAATCTACTAAAAAAACAACAAATGGTGCTTTGAAGATTGTATCATCAAAATGGATTCAGTACACGAACTACAGGAAGAATGTGTATTAAAATAGCTTAGAACACGTTATGTGCAGAGGGAATTACAAGTTAAAGTAAACTAAATAGAGATGGGAATTGAAGGGGTCCCACCTTTCAACATGATTTAAAATTCAGTCATCCAGGAGTAAAACTGAACAATTTGTATGTCATAAAAGCAAAGGGTCTTTATTTAGGTATATATATTTAGGGCCAGAACTGCATGACCTCTGTGGTTATTCTGCTGATAAATACTCAAGCATCTTAGTGTCTCACCTTGATGGATGGTACTTGCAGTTCCCCCCCCCCCCCCGACTTTCTCCTGGTTGTGTGCCTAAAGACAGGAATTGTCAGGCAGGATTTTTGAAGCTAAACTTCAAAACTGTTTATTTGAAGGCTACATGCTACACAGGCACATCAAGCAGGGCTTGACATCTTAAAATTATGTAAAATTCACAAATGTACCTTTGTTTAAAAGAGTAAAAGCAATAGATGTCCCTCTCTCTGTGCACATCATCTTCCTCTGTAGCCTTTTAATTATGTTGTACCCTTAAAGATATATATATATGCCTTCCATAGATTATGCAATTCGTTTGCTGCCACCGATGAGCAGACTGGATAACTGTTCTTGACTGTCACTTGTACTATTAAAATGTATCTGCCCATTCCCTTGAGCATATGATTTCACAGTGTCTGATGGCTTTGTGAAGGAGCTGCTGTGAGTGGAAGGCCCTGGAATGGAATAAAATGGCACTTGGGTGTGGAGCTACTGGAACACTTGCAGAGTTTAAACAGGCAATATCCATTCCCCTGCATTAATTATAATGGTTTACAGATTCTCATTAATATGCCACTTTTATTACTGAGACACACAGTTGTACTGCTTTCTTGACACCTATTATTTCCTCCCTCTGAACAGAACAAAGGAAACAATAGTTGTCTGACATTGCCATGACATACGTTATCTCCCAATAAAAGATTGGGGTAATCAAATCAGTCCTGCATGCATAGTGCAGTATTCCCTTAGCCTTCAGAGAGAGGCAAGTGAGAAAATTCTTAATGTGGTAATTTTCGACCTGAGTGAGCAAGGTATGTGTCTAACTAAAAGTAAGTGATTGACTCCAGTGAGACTACTTACATAATTAGGCACTAAGTTTTTTAGTTTCATGCTGAATATGTTTTTCTGTGTTTATAGCACACAGGTTAGAATAAACAGTGAGCATTCATCTTTTGCTGTGGGTATCAAGGCAAGGTATTTGAAGAAAGGATAACTGAATAGCCAAATCCACCTATTGCATATCTGTGAATCCTTAGCAAATAGTGTAGTCTCAGAAGAAGATTTAGAAACTAATTTTCAGTGACATCACAGAGGAGTAGTTGGAGCCAAAATAAAATGTTTCAAAATAAAGTGTTTCAGCAGCAAACAGTTAAACAGGGCATTGGTGATGAAGTGTCTGCTTCATATTGATTTGAGCGGACCTGTATGGCTTCATGCTAGAGGCTCTTGGAAGAAGTCAGCACTTTCTGTGGGACTCCCTGGTAGGATCTGGGGGCACTTGGGCATCAGGACAATGAGACTGGGAATCTACACAGACTGAGGCAGGTTGTTTTCCACTTAGTCCAGGTGATAGCACCTCATTCTGTGCCAAAGGTTTATGCATTGTGCTTTTTTGAATCTTCCTATTAGCTTTTCCTTAGTGTCTACTAAGGTCTGCATGTCTACTGGGGAGAGCTATACCTACTGATACAGGAAATTATACCTAATGCATTATGAAATCAGTTGCATGAAAACAAGTGTAATTAACTGTCACTGATAAAGGTAAATGTTAGAAATTTGTAAGCAGCCTTTCCCTGTGCCGAGTACTTAAAACTGAGGATTGCACAGTAAACAGACACATGATAAACATTTTGATATGCTGTTTCCAGCAGTCACTGAGAAATATTCTACCCTTCAGCGCAAATAAAGTGTGTAGAATGTGACTGAGATTAATGTTAGTAAACCTGGAATAGCGTATTTGCATCGGAATTTAGTTACTTGTTATTTAAACCTTAATGTTCTTTCTGATGCTGTGACCCTGATAAACCTTGTAAACTGTCTCCTAGGTCATAGCAGACAGGTCCAGTCAGGCTCCCATCTGTTCTAGATAGACATGCTAGGCACATGTTAATGAGATAATATGTAAGAGGAGAAATAGTCTGTTCTTGCCTTGAAAATTACATTTGGCAGATAACGTTTCAAGCTGCTGCAAGAGCTTAAGCTGCTACTTCACATGAAATTGTGCAGATATTGTAAGAAAAAAGGATTAAGAATTTGTTCGTGCCATTTAAAGAATACCTGCATTCTTCTGATGCTTACTGCTGTTTATTTGTAGCATAGTGGACCGCTGAATGCTCCTCAGGACTGATTTCTCTGAAGTGTTGTAGGTTGCATTCTTGTGTCTTGTATTGGCAACTTCAATGCACTGCAAAAGTAACATTTATCCCCACTTAGCTGAGCCACTTAAGCATTTCTTTCATCCATAGACTGACTCTGCTGTACAAGGATGAAAATACTTGTAATTTAAGGGAAATTATTTCAGCCCTACAGCTGGTAACACACTAGTTTATAAAATGTGCAGTAGACGAGGATGCTGAAGTTGGTGCCTATGCAGGCAGTTATTCATGTTTATGTGAATGATGACATTCGTTCATGAGTTCTGTTGAAGACCCATTCAGAGGCTTTAACGTGGCCTTTTTAGCACTTGCAGTGATAAATGGCTGTAGATGTGAAAATGTCAGAAAAGTAAATAGTCTGAGTAGAACAAGGGAAAGTAGAAACTTTCATGCAATGGTATTTGAATTCCACTTATACTTAGAAAAGGGAGATGACTGAGAGCATCCCCACATTGTGTGGTGGAGCATGGCCCCATGTCATGGGCAGCTCCAATTGTCCTGTGATGGCCAAAGCATGCAGAGCGCACTGGGGTCAGGAAGCTGGAGACCTACTGAGCCCCACACATGTTGGGCTGGCCTGAGCTGTGTGACCTCAGTGGGGCAATCAGAGCAAAGGATCTGGCTGCTTTCTTGCCTCCAGCATTGTTTCTTGCTGCTTGCTCAGTGCTACTTCAGGTCTATTTCTGGAGCATTGTGCAAGGTCTGTTTTTGTGAGACTTTCTCGTGAATGTATGATATTTGTCATACATCATATAAAAATATCACTACCTGACATGAAAATGTTTTTCTTTATTGCATCATTTCAAGTATGCAGGGAAGTGAGTACTTGGGTATAAAATGGCGTGAAGACGCAGATCTTGTAAGTTTGAAGCAATGCAAAACTTAATGTGACTTTTTTTTTTTCCCAAACCCCAAATCAGTGCAGA
This sequence comes from Megaceryle torquata, assembly GCA_024611175.1. NCBI lineage: Eukaryota > Metazoa > Chordata > Aves > Coraciiformes > Cerylidae > Megaceryle > Megaceryle torquata. The sequence continues at coordinate 9,768 of JANIJG010010498.1, forward strand.
CCTTTGGAAGGTTCAAATCTCATCCTTGCTGGTCGTATGTATTAGTCTCCCAATGTAGTTGTGTATTTAAACAATGCTAAAAGAAGTGTTTGTGCAACACAATTGCAATATTCCTGCTGCATTGCCAAAATATGGTTTTATTGCAAGTCTCCTTCTTCAAAAATGTTAGAACTTGTAACATTAAATCAAATGTAGGAAAACTGAAATACATTTCAGTGCAAAACAGTAATAATTTGTTGAGCTGGTCAATTGCTTTGAAGAAAATGAGAACTATATAAGCCGCAAATCAAAAAGAGAGTTGACTCTGGCTTCTTTTGACATGTAACTGTTTTCATGGTGTAGTTAAATATAGACAGTGATCAATTGTTAAAACATGGAACAGCTTTTGTGGCTTTTATCACTCGAATACCTTCTGTAGGTAAGAAGACGTATAAAAGTTAAATCACAAAATGATCTGGTAGGAGGCCTGTAAGGCTGAGATGTGTGTGATTGTGACAACAATTAATTGGGTTTTGGATCATGGGAAAAGTATGATGTAATAATGTTTCCCTTTTTGACTGAGGTATTGACAACATAACATATTATATAGAATTTCTGCGTTAGGACAAGTTTTCTGAAACTGACACCAGCTCTTGTGGTGGTGTTTGTACAACCATAGAATCACTCAGGTTGGAAAACACCCTTAAGATCACCTAATCCAACTGTAAGTGCTTGTGGCGATAGGTGAGGGCAGTACTAAACTGGGCCTGTGGAGCACACGCTCTGTGGATGGGCTGTCTGCTTTCAATAGTCTTTATCTTGGGATCCCTTCAAATCCAGGTTGTGTGGGTTCTGTGCTGCAGTGGTGCACTGCTGAGTTGCTTGGTCCCCCTATGCTTTCGTGGAATGTGATCAATATTGACTTGATAAATATATAGGGGGAGGGAGAGTCAAGCAAATTCAGTAGCTCTGGGAGACAGATACAGACCTCATCCATGCTCTACTCAGCTTTTAAGTCAGTTGGATAGGTCAGGTCAAAGTTGTCTACTCTTCCCTGCAGGAACCCTGATTTAACCAGCTGGTCAATGCTTCTGTACACAGAGCAAATGGAGACTATATTTTGTACACGTTATTGTCAGTGCCTTAGAACACCAGTTAATAAGGGCATGGAAGCAACTCTGTTACTAATGCCTGTCACTGCCCGCAGCCATCACTGCAGCGTGTGGGCTTGTGAGAAACAGCAGACAGGGTAATCCAAGGAAACAACATAAAGCAACTGTTTCCCTTCATGTCTCATATTTTCCTTTCTGATTTTAATGACACAGCCAGGGGACAGACTCTAGCCCTTGGAGTTATTTCAGATTGGCTTTGATTATGTATTTTTTTTTTCTTTTCTTCTTTTCTTTCATTTCTTTCTGACTTCCAAATTACTGCCCTTATTGTCCAGGAGCCTCTGCTTGAAAAGGCAGGACCTGTGGGTGTGCTTCATATTGGTTCATAGAGCAACCAGCTAACTGAGTTGCACAGCAAAGGCTTTCAGTTTGTCTTTCCACAGAAGGAGGCATATTAACTGTTTCAGTGCATTTATTTTCCACTAGCTCCAGTAAAGGACTATATTAAGGTCACTTTTTCTTCCAAGTCTCCCAGCTGGCAACATAAAATGTTGCTTCACCACCAGGACAGCATTTCTTTTGCTGTCATGTGATGCTGGAGGTTAGCCTTGCATTTTATCTGGTTGGGTAGAAGGATACCTCAGTGTATTTGGTTTATTGATTTTTGAAAAATACATGCTGTTAAATTAAATGAATAGTTAAATACTAAACTGTTAGGAAGAAATGCCCCTTTAGTGTCTTCTAGGTTAGAATATATTAAGAATATATTTTAAATTCAGTGTACTGTCACAGACCAAATAGACACTTACTTTAAAATGTTGGAGGTTTTTTTGCTAGTTGATTTAGTATGAATGAAATCTAGATTGGCAGCTCTAAAGGGAGAAGTCCACACCTCAATTTATACATAGTGTAACACTGTCAGTAAGAAGGAAAACTGCCATTTCCTTGGCAAGGGGCAGCCTGTAAACTCCAGGAGGCCTAGTCTTCAATGGCTAGCAGCAAACTTGTAAAATGTGATCAATTGTTTTGATTAGACTTTGTTACTGGCCACCACTAAAACCGGTTTTAGTGTTCTTACCTTAATTTTCTTATCTGCATGAACCTTTATGTCTTTCTCATCATCTTCATCTTTGGTTGTTCACCTTCTGTCTCCTTTTCCCAAGGAAGAAACTTGTGAATGTTCTTGTTGGAACCTTACATTTCAGAGTTCTTTGCCACAAAAGCTGGTCACAGAATGTCAATTTTACACATTTCAAGAAAGATATTTTTCTCTTATGCTGATTATTTCTTTTCCAATATTAGAAGCATCTCTAATTGTGAACTTTAAATAGGAGTACAAGTTTGGCCAGCTTGTACAGTGAGAATATGCTTAATTTCCAATTAAGTATTGGGGCAGCAATGCCTTAGGGACAGAAAGGCAAGAGGGCGGAGGGCTTCACCAGTGATACTTGCAGACTAGGGTGATTATTAGCTATAGGAGATACTGAAACTTAATTAGAGTTTCTGATCTGGAATGCTGTATTAGCTTTAATTATGTCTGACAGTCTAGTATTTTACACTTTTTCTTTTAATTAAAATGTATGAATTTAAGAAGCAAAACTTCTGAATCTTACAGTCTGTGTAGAAAAAGAGCAAGAAGAAACTATATTGTCTACATCATGCTCTATCAAGGAAAAGAAAAAAACAACAAAAACCAACTGTGGTAAAAGCTGAGGAAGGTGGTAAAAAGATGGACCTAAATATCTGGTCTGTAAGAAATGAAATAAATTATAATAGTGTACAAAGCTCTTGGCAGAACTCTAGCCATGACCTATGTGAGTCCATATGTAGCAGTTCACCTATTTGGTGTTGTCATGGGGGTCACACTATGCTGATGATTGTCCCATCTTTGATATGAAACATAAATATCAAAGATCCAATATGGAGAGCCATGCCAATGTGATCCCTGAGTGTCCAGGGGAGAATCAAGTTTCTGTTCAGCATGGATGAGCTCTAGAGATCTGTATCTCATCAAAGGATAAAACAATTCCTCTGCTAGATTTTTACAGCACAGTTTCAGGTTTAGGAGTGTTGTTGAGTAAGATGCTGTGTAAGATAAAGCATATGATTTAAAGAACACAAATTAAAAATGAAAAGGATTAAGTAATATAGAGGAATGTACACTTATATTGCTGAAGGCACTAATAAGGTTACTCTAATTACTCCTGATAACAAAATATAGTAAATAAAATGATACCCACTGCAGTATGGGCTTAAGTAATCAGCCTTAGAGTTACTTCCTACATTTTAATCTACCCTGAAAGCGAGTGATCCACCACTAGGACACAGCTGACGGTGGTGATAGATGCAGACCATTTCTGCAATTCTCTTTGTCTTGACAGCTCTACTCACTCATCTGTGGTGCTCAGACCACTGGAATTTATCTCCTTAGAGCTTGTTTTGTATCTCAGCAGATTTTCTCTCTCAAGTGATGCTTTTGTTTCATGTTGTGAGAGACTATGTTTATTCCTCCTTGGAGTCTACGTGGAAATGGAAAAAATACAGTAACTCTTCACATAAAATAAGTTCATCTTGTTCTTTTTTCTATTTCGGACTTTCAAGTGACAAAAGGTCTATGTTTAGCACAGGTCAGGATTTAAAGCTTAATGTATGTGCTAATAGAGCTTTCATTCATCCAAAGGACTCAGAAACAGGGCCTGAGGTGGGCTGTAATCATCTTAGCTGCATTGATACACATTGTGGAATTGGAGAGGAAGCTGAAGCATACAAGGCAAGCAATACACACTATAAGCAGGTTACGAGGAATGGTTGATATGCTTATAGGGTTGTGAGGGGCCTTCTTCATTTGTGGGAAATATGTGGAAAAGAGCCATCCAAAACTGGGAGACACTGGTAAGCCCCAATGCCCTGGTATGTTCCAGGGATGTCTGTGCAGCTACTGAAGTTCTCTGTACTATTATTTTCATCATGCCCCTCTCCCTGGAGTCATGAAATGCCATTCTTAATTGCAAGTACCTAAGAGTAGTTTAATACAATCCATGAAGGCAATAGTCTGATAAAACTTGTGCTGGATTAAAAGCTTACATGTTATAGGAACAAATGGAAAGAGATTAAATGCCCAAGAACGAGTAAGATCCTTCTGGGTGGGTGGAAGTGAATTAGTAGCTTTGTTCTGTACAGAGTCTCCCTTTGGGTTTGGCATAGGCCCAGGCAGCCTGCTTCTGCATGTCTGGAGAGCAGAACAGGCATATGGAAACAAAGGGTTATTCTTTGTCAGTGCAAGTATTATTTTATAGATTACTGCTGAAAAATAAGTAGAGCCAAGGTTTGTAAACACTTGGATATTAATGACATAAACTGTAACTTTAGGACCTTGCTGCTTGCTGTGTTGTGTTGGTTTAAATTGCACAGTTTTAATATCATAGTACAATGAAAAGCAGTCCAGAAGCTCATGGGGTAAAAAGGACAGAAAACCCTCTGAGTTTGACAGTGACATGTTTATGGAGTGCAAAGGATTCTACATCCTCCTGTTGCATCAATTGCCTAAAGAGTAAGGTCTTGGGAATCACAGAAACTGGAGCTAGAGATGGTGTTTTAACAAGAGGCTTGCAGTATTTGAAAACATCTGTGTGGATCTGGACTTTAGTTTAGGTTCCTTCTTGTCATCTTTACCAGTGCAGAATATCTTCATGTTCTGTATTCCTAGCAATTGTAAATGGGGAATAATTAATTATTGCTTGCGTTAGATAGCAAAACTGTGTCTCGAGCACAAAAATTGGTAGAAAATCTTTACAAATGGTTGTGACAGCACCACCCACTGTAGTACAACATATGTTTATTTTTTTAAAACTTGATCATTGTATCCTACAGTGATTAAATGGCTTACAGCAAGGTTAAAACTTTGTCCTCTAATGCCCATAATTCATAGCTTTCTTCTAATAATATCATGCTGTCAAGGAAATTATTCCCATTTGTAACATCTGAGTCTTGGACATGTTTACAGATCTCCACATTATCTGTTTATTATCAGAAAGCCAGATGCAGATAAAACAATAACTTGTCTGGAGATGTTGTTAATGAGTTAATTAATACAATGAACATAAAGATACGTCTAGTAGCCGGAGTTGTAGTGCAGGGGTGTATCATTTTTGTATTACCTTATTATAATTGTTGGTTTGGTTGGGTTTTTCCTTGATTAGAAGTACTGCTCACTCTGTTGGAATTTTCAGCTTGAACTGCCACTTTTCTCTCCTGTTTTTGCAACACCTGTTTTGCTTAGTCATCCATTACAATGGGCTTACATGTTAGTAGCCATGTTTATTGGCGATGATAAAATCCAAAAGACTGAATATATATTAAATTTCCATGTGAACAGGTTTTTGCCTTGAAATTTATTTAGGTATTCCTGTAGGCTGATACACATGAATTGAAAAGACTGACTTCTGAAAGACTGCAGCAGTTTTTTTGGAGGTGGTAAATTGCATATGGAATTGAAAAATAAGAGTAGACTTCTGTTGTCTATTGACAGCATGACAGTAATCTTAAAAAGCAGTCACTGCCGACAAAAGATGCTGTAGAAAGAAACTTTGCACTCGGTAGGCTTCCTCATTACTGCAACTTCTGCATTAAAAAACCAACAAAACAAGTGCAAAGAGCTTTGTTATGAAAGCTCAAGTGCTTCTGAACTTCGAGGAAGGGACTTGCAATAAAAAAGCAAGTTGCCTAGTTTTGGAGTTATGTTTAGGGCTGCCCTGAGTACAAACACTTCACATTTGGCATTGGAAAAATGCATATGCTCAGTGTCTGCTGCTTATATTTTAGCAGCCTTGTTCCCAGAAGGTTTTACAGGCATCTTGATTTATGACATTTGTTACGCTGTGAACACTTGTCTTTGGGTAAAGTTCTTTATTGTGGTTGTTGGAATGACCATTGAGCAAAGTCTGTTGAGGTCTATGAAACTATTGATCCTTGTGGGTCAAAGTAGTCTTTGAAATCAAAATGCTTCATGGCAATGTTGATGCTTCTATACAACAAAACATGGAGTGCTACTTTCAGCAATGTTAACTGTGCACAGCTGCTGGGGGCCTCATTTGGGTCTTGAAATTCAGTGGAAGCCTTTGCACTGAGTTAGTGAGGATGGATCTAGGTTTGTTGCAGTGTGTTACTTGTTTAGAGGGCAGTACTGAGAGCGTGGTGTGAAAGCTGGTAGATAACATGGTAGGTTGCCATTTAAAATACCAAAAAATGCTTCATTAATCTTAACAGTTAATATATTAATCATGACTTACGGGGGTTTTGTGAAGACTTTCACACTGAGTTCTCCTCCAGAGAGAATTATATGACCTTGTAGATTAATCATCCACTTTAAGTACTATAACAGTCTAAGAACTCTTAGAAGCTGATTACAGGGATTTTTTTTTTTTTCTGTACAACTAGGGCTGCTTATTTGGAAGTAACATAGAATGCAATGTGGTATTGGTCTATTGCTTGATTGGGAGGTGAGAGTTGAGCTGCTACTATGACGTATATGAGAGAAAGGGGAGGTATTTTTACTAGAATCCAAGAAGTTTTAATAGTGTATAAGAAATCCTGTAAAACCTCACTGGTGCTGTTGTGTATAGTTCTGTCACGTCTGTTCCAAAAAAGATGGCTTTAAACTGGAGACATGTTCAGCGATGACTGCAAGGATTTGTGGAGGAATGCAGAATCCATCTGATAAAAATGGATTAAAGAAAGGTGCTTTTTTAGCCTAGCAGAATGAAGCTGGGAAAAAGAGTTATTTGAACCACGTACAAATTGAGTGAGAAACATCAAGGAGGAAGAAGAAAATTGTAAAGGACACTGTTTGTTAGAAGAGCAAATGATACAAAATACTGGAGAATAAATTTGGCTTGGAAATTCAAAGGTTTCTGACCATTCAAGGAGTAAAGATGACGGAATTTTTTTAATGATTGGTTCCTTATACAGTTATTTTGTTGATAAAGGGAGAACAGCCTTGAGACAGGAAGGGGCTGGGATGGGCTGCAGGGATTGGGTAGTTTCTTAAGCTGCCACAGTTGCAGCTGGAGCAGTACTTTTGAACAAAATTTCACATGGTCTGCTTCTCTCTTAATTGCCTGGGTATGAGTGAGAGGGGGTGATTATCATTAAAAGTTACTGCTAAAGTTTATGAAAAATGTTTGTGGGTAAACTCTTAGTGGTTTACTACTTCTGTGTGCACCTGGGAGAGGGACAGGACTTTATCTGCGTGAGGAATAATATCCGCTGACATCTTACACGAAGCAGCTCCTCTGGCTCACAGGCCCAGCTACATCCCCTGGCACCACAAAAGGAATGATACCAGCTGTGGTGCCATCCTGCTTGGTGGTGTCCTTGCTTGGTGGCCATAGTTGAGGCGGTTTGAGGATGGGAATGGTCTCTGTTCCTGTTTATAGGCACTATGACTGGATCCAGCCCTGCACAGGTAAGGTCTCCATGACTAGTACACAGTATTTTCTACTTGAAGACAAATAAAGTGGTGGGATGATTGATCTGCCAGACCAAGACAATGCTAAGTATCTATAAGCCAATGAATGTGATTCTAAAACACAGGAAAGAAACAGTTTTCTGACAGTGATAAGTTGTGAAGTATTTACTAGGTCAAGGACTTCTGCTAATGAAGAGGTGCAAAATGACAAGTGCTTTTTAGGTGAAGTGTGCTATTTTAGGGTGTTGAAAAGACATAATAAAGATGTGGTTTGCATTTCAATGAAAAGGATCAAAAAGAGAAAATCTCTATATCTTTAATAATTGAATTATTGAATAAGAAGTTTAACTGAACAGTTAACTGCATTGAACAAAAAATGTGCAAGTAACTATTTAGGGGAAACAGTAAATGAAGAGAAGAGAACATTTATATCTTATTTCAGACAGAAGCTAGACGTTTAGAGAAACAGAAGGTTTGTTTTTGTGGCACAAATGACTATGTGGATGAGGTAGCAGGAAGATTCATGTAACAGAAATCTGACTCTCTCCTCAGCATATGTTCTGTGTGTTAATTTAGATGTGATCCATGCAATGGTAGTTGTGGTTGAAGATGCTAGTTTATCTTGCTGTTTTACGTAGCTGTTATTGTTCATGTGTCTGTGATACATACATGGAGCTCAGTATGTAAGTAGATAGCTGAAAAAAACCAAACCCAAGAAAAAATACACAACAAAGAGCCAAGAAAATGCTTACCCTATTCTTTAATTGAAATAAAGCTCTCAGTGAACAAAGCCTCACTCATATAATGTAATATCAATCAGTGTTTAAAGAGAAAAAGGAGAAGTGGCTTATCTAACCAGGGAAGTGCTTAAAAAAACTAACCAAACAAAACATCTCCCAGCACCCATCCTGGACTTATCTGAAAAAAATACTGCTCTGTAGATTAAATTGATGCTTGTCCACAGCTGCATTTATTCTGAACTATGAAAAGAGAAGCTAAAATCAGAAATCAGTGACCTGACCTGAATAAGGAAAAATGAAATTCATGCAATAAAAGTTACGGGGGGGGGAAAAGGAAACCAGCTTTTACCAGCACATATGCAAATGTTTAGAAATCATTACGGCTCAAGCCAGAGCAGTAAATAAAGATGAGCACTGCAGTCAGCTCTTGTATCATTTAAGCATCTGGTCGTCTACAGTTAATGCCAAATTTAGTTCATGTAAAATAGATGTAAATGAATGTCTTTTGCAAAAGAGACTAAAAGAGAATATCTGCTAAATGGAATGTTTCTGCAGCAGGGTGACAAGAAATGAGATTTTAAAGTTATTGTGCAGAAATCTCAAAAGACAACAGCATTTTCTGCAGCTGCAGTCAGGTTAACAAATAGGAATACAGCATCTTTTTGGAAGAAATGCAGTTCATGTTTCAGGAAAATGCATTCTTGCTATTTAAGTGACTGGCTAAGCCATATCTAATGCATTTTGTTTGATTGCAGTCAGCATTCTAAACATGCAATTTTTCTTCTGGACCTAAAAGCATACTAACACAGTATCTGTCTTAGAGGAAGATATTCTTTTATGCTCCACACAATGTCATGTCAGCTCTAATGTGGCAGAAGGGGTATGAGTGCTTGAGTATGTGGTGCTCTCAAGCTGATGAGCAGGCAAGCAGCAGAAAAAGCAGGGCTGAGCCAGAAGGCAAAAGGGAATTGGCTAATACCTGTAAAAACTGTAGAAATCCCCCCGTCTTCTCCTTCTTCCCCACCACTAACCCTGCAAAGAGGTCACAAGTTTGGAATTGAAACAGTCACACTTCCTCCCTGCAGTTTCTCCTTGAACCGTGGGGAAAAATTTAAGTCTCAGATCTGGACTTCAGAAGATGACAAGCATCCCTTTTGCAATATTACTGGGATTATTTTATGATAGAAATAGATTCTACAGGTTAATTTTATTTTTGCTATTTCAGTATTTACAAGTTCAAGGGTTGTAGAAATAGCCATTGGAGTCTTCCTCTTGTGTCTGGGCAATGGGCTCGTTGGAAATTGTCCAAGTCCTGTAATTTGCAGTTTTATTATACAGCATCAGAACAATTTCTTTCCTCTTGCTTCTCTGGCTGTCTACCACTAATCAAATGTCATGATTTCAAAGGAAGAATTAATTCTGCTATCAGAAATACTGTTGTGCACAGTGATTAAGAGTTTCTTTCTTCTTCCTCACTTTTTTTTTGTTGTTTTGGGGTGGTTTTTTTGTTTGTTTGTTTTGTTTGTTTTGTTTTTTGGGGTGGTTTTTTTGTGTCTTTTCAGTGAGAACTTGGTATTTAGGTGGTCCTTTGCAAGCTTAGTATTTGTCATCTTGGCTGCCGAGGAGGGATAGGACCTTAGCTTCTGGTTTCAGCTAAGAAGTTGTGAACTATGATAAAATAATTTTTTTACTTTAGTAAACTAAACAACAAAACATGGTATGTGAAAGCTAATTTGCAGGATCTTGCTTACCCATTTTGAACTACCATGTCAGTGTTTACATGCTTCCACTATTAGAGGCTCTGAAATTCTCAGAAATCCAGCAGTGCACTTTCTAGTGTGTGCATCACTACAATATCCTATTACTTTTCCTCCTGATCAAAATGTTCCTATCTGTTCTTGTGATAGCAAATGAACAAGACTGTAGATCTTGGTGTCAGTGCATGAGGGTCACATATAGGAAACAGCATATCCTGGGGATTGCCTGTACACTACTAGTTTCTTATATTTTCAGGTGTTATTTTCTCAGAAGTTTCAAACATAGTCAAGGCTAGACAGACCAGAGAAGTGAAAGAAAGAGTTCTTCAGAGACTTGTTCAGTAAGGGGACCCCACAAAATGTATGAGACACATAGTATTTATATTGTCCTTTATTCCACTTTGATTCCATGGCAGTAAAATGAACCTTTATGTCCATCTGACTATTTCAGAAGCCTTCTGTATACTTTCTGTACTGCTATGGTAAAGAAAATGTATCTGCCTGAAAGACTTTAGAGCAGCAAATAAGTAGGGACACTTTGAAAAAAAAAAAAAAAAAAAAGAAAAAACCCCCCAAAACATCCCCAAACATTCTTGAAGCCCAATTTTAATATCCTTGTTCATTATCTTGGTCATTACCAAGATTGAAAACTTCTGCTGGGGAGATGATGCCTGGCCTGAAGTGTTGCTGGATATTTTGGCCTTGGAGAAGAACTGAGGCATTTCATCAGTGTTCTGGCTAGTTCCCAGTTACTCCTCTCTTTTTCATAGCAGCTGGTAACTTTTACAGAAACACCAACAAGATTATGTGCTCTAAATTTGTTGAAGCTTCTTTACATAAGGAATGTCCCAGAGATGTCCTTTCAGCCTCTTTTCAGCTCCTATATTTTCCAGATTTAGAATCACTGCTGTAGCCAGAACTTCAGTTTATGCTTTTGCTGACAGAGTATGATTGACTTGTTCAGGCAGCAGCTATGACTGGGAGGAAAGTAAATCCTACTTTACATGAGGAGGATACATGAAGTCCCTATTGGGAAGACTTACCTGTTGAAGTAAGGTCAGAGTGGAAGTAGCCAAAGAGGTTCTGAGTACAAATAGACCAGACTAGTTAGAGGTAGTTGAGCTGTGATTTGGGACTTTTTTCCTACTTCTAAACGGCTCTATCAGAATACCAGCCTAGATCTCTACCAGTTTGTACTTGACTTTACTCTCAGTGGGCCTTTTGTTCAGCTTTATTCAAGTACCTCTTGCTATCAGGGTGGGGTTTTTTTTTATTTGCTTCAGTATATTAAGAACCATTTTGTGTTATCCAGTACTAAGAGAATTCGCTTCTGTTGAATTCCTCAGTTTAATTTTTCTGCGGCTTATGTATTTTGACACTGAGAAGACAGACTGTGAACCATCAGGAGGTGTCATGCTCTGTGCCCCTTCACCTATCCACAGGGTTGCCTGTGGATAGGTGTCTTCATGTGCAATCTGGCCTCCAGATTACCAACAGCTATGTGTTATGTGTGACGTGCTGTGGCAGGCAGGCAAGGCTAATCTAGGTGTGACCTTAAAAGTCCTTAACCATCAGGTTTCTGCGCAAGCCTTTTTTTTCCTCACTTGTAATGATTCTTCTGTAATGGCTCATGATTTATTTATTCATTTTTTTTATTTTTATTTTTCCTCAGTTATTCTAGGAGAGAATAAGCTAGACTGTAGAATCTTGTAGGTAATAGTCAGCCATTCTCCTTTCAACTTGAAATATTATGTTGTTCATATCCCCCTTGAAACTTACTTGGAAGTTAAATTTTGTCCATTGTGAAACGTGTACTTATCAAAGCTGCAGTAGGCTTTTGGGAAAAGCCATGATGCATATTAGAAATATATGATGTTAGCTTTATTGCGGGACTGTACCACTCAAATTGCCACCCCTTACATCTGTGGCCATCATTAAATGTGCAAAAGGCCAAGCTGTAACTAAACAGTACTGTATCTGTGTTGGGGATGTGCCAGTGGCATAAATGGGGAAGACAACAGCGTGTAATAGCCTTCTGGACTTGAAAGCGTTATGCCTTAGGCTGATCTGCCAACTTAGATGCTTATTTGGAAGAGTAGTCATTGGAGCTGATTATTTCTTTATTTTCACCAGACCTGCAGAATGTTCTTTTTCAGTTACTCGTAGTAAATCTCTACTGACAGTTTATGAAATTCATGTACATGCAATGTCTTGAACAGCTCTAGTCACTGGAGTGAATGATCAATTTGTAAGTGCTGAAATTAGTGGGACGGTATCTTTACACTTAAATTTACAGGTGAAGTCTTTTTATAATCTGTACAGTTGAAAATTAAAATTCTAAACTGATTAAAGGTCATTGCTTTATAACTGTTCTGGTCACCTTTTACTCATCAGTATCTGCTTTCGAACGTGCTTTACTCCTATGTGCATCGTATGCATAATGACAAAGTGACTTCATCCTTGCTGTCTTTTCCAAAGATAATTTCTTTTTTTTTCTTTTAATTTCTGTACAATTTCAAGTTAGTTTTTCCCCATTTGGGATATTTATTTTTTTTTGCCTTTCAAAGTCAGCAGGCACTCCTCTTTGATGTTTAAAATTTAAATATTAAAAGATGTGTCCAGAATTCCTGTGTAGCCACAGTATTCTCTTTTTCTGGTTGATTGGTTGTCAGTCAGATCTAAAACATCTAGGAGTGATCTCATTTTCCTGTGTGTATTTTCAGTTTCTCATTTCCACACTTTTGTACATCCCAACTTCTTTTTTATACTGGCTTTCTTCTTCCTTTGCTACTTTCTGCTATGTGTTACTTCCTGAAACTTTTGGTACAGAAAAATACATGCATCTTTCCCTTCTCTTGCTTGGAGTTTGAGCAAAGCTCCAAGTTTGACCAAGTTTGATCTAAGATGATCAGAGGGCTAAAGCACCTCTCCTATGTGTTCATGGTCAGACTGAATGGGGCTTTTAGCAGGCTGGTCCGGTGGAAGATGTCCTTGCCCATGACAGGGTGGGGATTGGAACTAGATGATCTTTAAGGTCCCTTCCAACCCAAGCTCTTCTATGATTATATGAAGTTTCCTACTGGAGATTCACACTAATCTTGAAGCCCAGCTGGCATACCTTCTCTTCAGCAGTACCTCAAGAGCTTGTATTCAAAATGCTGTTCAGAGGCCCCTTGGCCATTTCTCACTTGGGTCTGGCGTAATTTATCCTCCCGTATCTCGTTTAGTGTGTGCTTACCAAGCAGAGCACTATTCAGCTCCATCCACTGTGACACCTAATGATGCTGATGGACTCTCTTCAGCAACAGAGAAGAAAGGTGGAATCAGTGCCTTGCTGCCAGCCAAGGACTTCCACAATCCATTTATATAAAGGAAAATCTTTCTAATGAAGATTGATTCTTTCTTGTTCCTTTAGGTGCCTTCTTCCTTTTGTGTGCAGTAACTGACTGTATGGAAGATAGGTCAGCAGACTTCCATTTATGAGGTAAAGGTTTAGACTGAATTTGCAGCTCTGTATTGCAGCTCACTTGCTCTCAGGATATTACCATTCCACAGTTATGTTTTTTATATGGATTGGTGGCAGCTATAACAGGTGGGCTGAACTTCATCGAAACCTAACTTAAAATGCATGAAATGAGAAAAATGCCTCTCTTGTAAGGCTCCTGCTGAGCTGATAACAGTCTACAGGAAGACATCTATTTAAACAGAAATAAACATGCCTTAGGATGCTTGGATCCTATTTTCAGCTTTATTAAGCTATTTTCAGCTTTATTAAGAATGCTGTGTTTAATTTTTCCAGCATTTCCAGCCCCATTAATTTAGTTTACACTGCATTTGGATCAATTAGTGCACTTGATGATAATGCACTATTTGCCTCTGCCTATTTAAAACAAGAGAAACAACAGGATAGATTTTCAGTGTATTAAGGAATCTGGAGTTCCTCCAAAGACTCTTATTAGTCCAAATGGCAAATCTCAGAGGCTGGCTGAGTGGAAAGAAAAATTCCATGTTGGGTAACTGTCCAGTGGATCTATTTTCTCACTCCATTGGCTTCTGAAACCTGTTCTTCTATATTCTCCACCACACACACACACATACAATATGCATATTCTCATGAAGACTGTATTTGACAAGAGTACACACAAGTTAATAACAATAGACATAGATCCACAGAACATTTATCAAGAAAGATGAAAGGAAAAAAGAAAAGACTGCTTCAAAACTGCAAGGATTTAGAAAGACTTCCTGTTGTGGTAGCAATGCTGTTATAAACCAGTTGAGATCCCATTCAGCTTTCCTTTTGTTTTTAAGTATCTTTAAGTAAGTATCTTTACATTTTCAAAACACCCATGGATTCAGACAGAAGAGAAGGAGAAGGCAGCCTCTCTAAACCTGAGCTGTGTGATCTTACTTAGTGCATACTCAAAATGCTAATATGTTAGATTTTTGGTTCATTGAATCTCTGCGACCTGCTGGATGTCAAAAAAGGGGTCAAAGGTGTTCTAAATTTTTCTTTCATTTTTAAGAGAAGTGCTATAAAAAGCAAATACAAGGTATGAATTGTTACAACACTTTCAAATACAATAGGGTATATTTAGTATTGTTTCAGGTCCTAATGCCAACTGTTCCTGCCCTCTGCTCAAGAGAATTGGCAGCATTGAATGGTAGTTATTAATGCAAAGCAATGATCACTGCAGTTTTATTTTGGATGTATACATTATTGAAGTACAAAGGTGCAGTATGTGAATTTTATCTGCCAGAGTATATGATTAAGATGATTCAACTTGGAGAAACTGCCTCTATTTATCTTTGTTGCAAATTATTTTGGAGGTTGTAATTTTGTGGTATTGCACTGTGATCTTTTGGTTTTTCCTCAGTGCATAGTATCACATTTTTACCTGGATGTTTTGAGTGTTTATTGTTCCAATGTGATACCTTGTTGATTTGTCTTCCTTCTGGTCTGTCACAACACTTTTAGTTTGATACAGAATACAAGTTTGCACATGATGAGTTTTGTAATCTCATTTGCTTCACCAAACTTACCAGCTCTGAGAAAGAGTCCTATTCCACTGATGTACCTTCTCAGTGGCACAATACAGATAAAGGTAGATATGTCGCTGTAAAAACTGTATTGTGATGCTGGATTTGTTGATTTATTCAACAATAACAAAATACTGAGCAATAGGTGAATGACCTAGGCTGAGTTCCCTTGAGTATCTAACTGATACAGAAGTATCTTATTCCTTTATGCTTCTTTTGGAAACAAAAGAAATCAATTCTTCCTTAAGTATCTTTGTTCAGCTACTTAATGTCATAAATGTGTACTTAAATGCCCTGATACTGGTCAATTAAGTAAATGTGGTTGTGGATCCTGAAGAAGCAGAGCTATTTAATGGAAATAGCAAAATCCCAGTATTATTTGTGTCTGATACTCCATTGTAAGAAATGCACTGTCTTTACCTTACCCTATAGATTTTGATGTTCTGCCAACTCCTTAGAGCTTGAGAATTACTGTGCTGGCTAATATGCCACATAGACCACAATTTAAAAGGTTTCTTTTAGATGGATACCGTAGTCTGTGGCAGTATGCTAAAGGCATGGCAGTCTGAGGAATCTTGTCCTGTTGCTGATGCTATCTATTCTGTGGACAGATATCTGACATCAAATTCTGGGTTGCCTTCCAGAAGAGAGAAACCACAAACCCATCAGGCTGTACACTCCTGTGCAGTAGGTCTCGCTCTGTAAAGGTTTGGTGCTTCTGTCCTTTTTTTTCCTTAAGCTTGTTTGGTGCCTGGATGATCACCAGAACTCTAGCTTCATAATGACATGTCATCTCCTGAATTCTTGACGTGTCAACTGCAATGCATGCAGGAATGATACTCATTTTAACTAGAAACATGCTTTCTGTCCAGTGTATATTTTAATTCAAAGTTTTCTGTTTATGTAACAAAAGGGCACCATTATTCTGATACTATCCAGCAGCAGTAATATTTGTTTGCTATTAATGATTGATTATATACACTGTAAGAGGTTTATTTTGTTTTGCTATGCAGTATTATGTAAAGTTTAAAACACACCCAGTAATTTCACTAACAGACGGGGGGGGGGGGGGGGGTAAAAAAAAGGTAACAAAAAAACAAAAACAAGCAAAAAGTTTCTCAAGGCATTTTTTCCCTTAAATTTTTGTTTTTTTTTCCGCTCACTCTACAAATGA